>JASDQU010101953.1:155164-183842 GCA_032191745.1 Picea mariana
AGCAGTCGTGTTACAGCAGTCGTGTTCTAGCATTCGTGTTCCAGCATTCGTGTTCCAGCAGTCCTTGTGCGTGTTAGTCTTCTTGTGTTCTAGCACTTGTGCGTGCTCCATAAACAATCGATTGCCATCAATGACAACCTTGACCATATGCGTCATCTCTGTTATAGCCATATCTCCAACAGTTAGTTAGGGCCCATGGTGGGAAAACCACTTGATCAGACCCCCTCCCCACCGTTAAAGGTATAATGGTTGGGAGGGGTCTGATTTGTGACAAGGACCATTGATTTGAAGAGGTGGGCCACCGCCGATGGATATCAGCATGGGGTTTAACGAAGGACAAGTGTTGGGTGGTGAGAGGAGCGAGAGTAGTGAGTGGGATGGGGGGAGATGACGGGTGAGGTGACATGGTGATATGATGTCATTCAAGCACATGATTGTGGGAGATATTGAGGGTGGTTTGGATCCATATGACCTTTGGGCCCGCAATCCGTTGCAATATGCCACATACCCTTCCAAAAATACCATGGTTCCAATTGCGGAACCACTTAGGAAATTTAACATTCGAGAAGATTGAGTCCCCGCAATGAAATATAACCGTCGATCTGATTATGATCTGATATCTGGGTGACATTTACCTACTGCGAGGATAGACGGTTCTCGTTGAACTGGGATCAATGGTCCATATTCACTTTAGAATTTCGGGCTTCGGTTGTTTTGAATGTGAAACATGAAACATCTCCTAGAGGAAAATATTTGAAGTGAATGATCTATTTCTAGGTGCCATGAGGAATGAACCATCCAAATTCTCTTTGGAAATATGGGCTTTGGGAGTTTCAAATGTGAAGCATGAAGATCTCCCGGAGGCAAACTCCTGAAGTAGACGATCTGCTTCCATGTGTCTCCATTGATGTATGGTCCCGATTTGTTCTGGGTTTTCGACACTTCGGGCTTCAGGAGTTTCAAATGTTTGTGCTTGGAAAACTCTCGAAGTGAAAATCATCAAAGTAAATGATCTTTCACCATGTGTCATGATCAATGAACGACCTAGATTCTCTTCGGGTCTTCGGGAGTTCGGGCTTCAGGTCTTCAGTGGGACTTTTGATGACTCTTGGTGTCAAACTCCATGCAATTCTGCACCCCTGCATGGACGAAAACCATTGATATGATTTTCTTGGTGTATCTTTACCGTTGAAAATTTCCCTATTCATTTCGACAATCCTGGCCAGAAAATGACCATTTTGAATGGATGCATTTGTCCACGGGTGTTTCCTGCGTATATAAAAGGCTTGGTCAACCTGCGGTGAGATCAATCAATGGTGCACGTGATAAAAAGCATTCTAAAACAAATATGACATGTGTTTTATCCTTCCAGAAAAATAGAAACGGAAATGCGCGAAGACTAAAAAATGATAAGGGCCAAGGCACTTAGTAGTGGGAAACTGACTTAACCAATCAGAAAAAGGAAAAATTGATGAAGGCATAGGAAAAAAGAGAGGGGAGGTAGGGGATGCAGACATAGGTTACAACACCCTTCATGCTTGTAAAAGTGAAATTCAAAGGCACATATGTCTTGCAATAGTTTACCCATTTTTTGGTCCGGATAGATAATTTTAGGAAAAAAGTATGCCCTAGGAGCTACGGTTCTCTAGGAGAGTATTCTCAGGTGTAAATTTAACCCTTTTTCGGGCCCAAGGGACTAAATTTGTGAAAACGGGTCATTCTACTTGGTATTGGTATATCACTTTTTCAGACCTTGGATATTATTTACGAAAAATAAAACCCCTTGGAGTCTTCTTTAAGCCCTTTTCAGACTCCCTAAACAAGAAAATATCATCGAGTGAACTTGTTTCTTTCACACTCGTTAACTGGTATAGAAGGAACATCTATTTGGCATAAGTTTAACCCTTTTTATAGCCAATAGATTACCCCACAAAAAGGTACTCCTCAGTAGACATCTCTCGCTGGGAGAGTTATCCTAAGTTATGTTTTATACTTTTTTGGGCTTAGGGGACTAAATTATGAAAATGGATGAGTGAGTCCATAGTTAAGCTCTTTTAATAATCCTTAAAATTGAAACGATAGTCGAGTGATATTGTCTCTATCACACTCGTTAAAATGGTTTTGAGGAGAAATCCTTTCAGTACAAGTTTAACCCTTTTTCACATCGATTGGACTAAGTACGAAAAAATAATACTCTATCCCTACTGACAAGAAGAGTTCTCCTTGGTATGATTTTATTCTTTTTCGGGCCCTAAAGACTAACCTTATGACAAATATCACTATGGAGTCTTCTTTTAGTGTTTATTAGAATCTCTAAAAATGAAAAACCGACGATCTTACCTTCTCTGTCTCATAAAACTTTACATGGTAGGAGTCTCGGTGTGTCATTATGTACTCACATCACATGTATCATCCTTGCATATTTGGCCTGATGTCAAATTCATGTTGCTATTACTGAACCTTTAGAGAATTCCTTAGGTGTAAGCCTTGTAGCAATTTTTCCCTTGCGATATGACACCTTGACCCATGGAGGAATTTCCCTGAGTGTCTTTATCCTACACATGTCTCCTTTCACTGAGAATTAGTATGTTCCATGTGCTTGGAACTAGTTTTCTTTCCCACAAAACTTGTTCATCCTTTGTAACGTAGAATTTTTTTATTCTTTTCAAGATCATTAAATACATGAAAAAGAAAAATAAAATCAAATATTCCAAAAAGAGGGGATGTGGAAACATTCTCTTTTTTGGGCAGCAATCTAGTCACCCTTGGACAGAGCACATCCTTCTATTTGTTATGTAATAATTGGGATCTAGTATGGCCTTAAGAAGTTGTTCTCATTGCATAGAGTTGTGTCCTGCTCCATTTGGTTACTCTTCCAAACACATGGAGAGTTTGTGGTTCCTCCTGTGCCACAAACTTATGTCAAGAACATGTTTGTTGATTCTTTTCATCTATCGTTCTCTTGTCCAAGGGGAAGTCTTGCAACTTGAGTCATCCATTCTGTGATAATTCTCTTAGCATTCATGAGTCAGCCATCCTAAGAGTCTTATCAAGTTCACATTCAGAACCAATGAAGTTTTTTGCCTGATAATTGAGGTCATCCAGTATTTCCATGACGACATGTCTATGACCTTAGAGTAGTGATTATTACACTCCTATTATACTCCTACCTATTTTTTGAAGTTCTTGAAGCTATTTCTCAAGTTATGAAGCTATCATCTCCATCCACAGGCATTAATTCCTCCTGGGTATTCTTATGACATTTTATATCCTCTGATGATTTTGAGATGTAGATCCATTGTGTATTATTCATGGCTACACTTTATATTGGCATACACATTGGTCATGTAGCCATGATTACTATCTATGACATGGATCTGCAACATACTTGATTGGCATCCATCCTTACTTTTTCATGAGCATGGGAATACCTACCTCAGTGATTATTATTATATTATTGCATATGACGTGCTCATAGATACTCGCTTGGGTTACTCGACTCCAGTTATTTCCCACTTTATTAAAGATGTTGTAATTTATTTTAGCCATTACTTCCTCTTCTGAACTCACACATTAGGGGGCATCTATTATAACTCAAAATGCCACTACTATGCATCTCTGATGTTGGCCTACTCTTTCATACATTTGCCAAATTGTTTTCCTAGAGTTCTTCTAAAAAAATGTTTTTGTATGGTATATACACCCTGTTGCATATTCAGAGTGTGTAGATATGCTAGCTTCATGCCTAAAATCCTACATACATACACTAGCTGCATAACTAAAATCACACGTGTACTCTAAAAAGTTGTAAAAAAATATAAAATCCAATATTTTCGGTGGATTTTACGGGTTATCTTAGGTTTTGCAACCATTTTACCTCTTGAAACCCTTCTGGAAATGAATTAACCATCATTTTATCATATAATAAGGGACCTATGGGGGTCATTTGGACATATCAAACTAGAGGCAAGGGAAGCCTGCCAAATTTTCTCCCTTGTCTTCCAAGCCTTCTTGCATTCTATTATGAGTTTCATTCTCAACATTCGCTTCCATCCATCCTCCTTATACCATCCATCCTTTTACCTTATATTGGAATGTTTGTGGTGAGGATAGTATATCATGAATAGTGCACTTGGAGACAAAGTAGAGGAACCCAAGGAAGGTTCACGAAGTAACGTCGACAAAAATCAATTTGTAACTTACAATTTTTTTATTAATAAAAGAGAATACTTCTTGTCCCAGATCATTATTTCTATGTGTTTGTGTTTATGAATGTTTTCATGAATAACTAATCCTTTATATAAACTTGATAATTAAGCATATGTTATCATAGTTTTTTTCTGTAACATTATTTCAGGACATCTTTGGGAGGAGGCCTACAATCTTGGGGAGGAGGCCAACAATTGGAAGGGATAGATAAAAGATGTAAGGAATTAAGGTACACATTTCAATCTTCTTTCCCTTCCCTTAATTATCGTAAGTTTTTTTTTGGTGTGGGTAGAATATAATATTTTTTGTCTTTTATGGTGTCAAGGCTCTGCCTAGTCGCTAGACCCAGATTACGAGGATTTTCCCCATAATACTGAGATAGATTAATATTCCTACCATAGCCCTATATATGGTTTAATATATTTCTGGAGCATCATCATCTTTGTTGAGTTTGTAACTGGTAGTCATAGGAGTTCTCACTAGTGTGCAATTTTCCTTGCCAAAAATTTTCAAGATTTCCTTGAGATATTTACTTTGAGAAATGAAAATTTCACTTTATAATTGATGAATCTATAGACCAAGAAATAAGGAGAGTTTTCCTAACATGGACATATCAAAATCTTGTTGGATTTCATCTACAAACTTCTTACTCATTAGTTCAATGTTACTGCCAAAAATAATATAATCATCATATACTACAATAATTAATAGATCATTAACTTTAGCCTTGATGTATAAGTTGCTATCAATTCTTCCCTTTTAAAAACCTTGCTAGTGCAGATACCTGTCGAGTCTGTAATACCAAGATATTTGAGATTTTTTTATCCCATACAAGGATTTATTTAATAGGAATACATAATGTTTTTTGTCAGCTATCAAAAAATCTTATGGTTTCTCCACATAAACTTCTTCCTCAAGATCCCCATTCAAAAATGTTGATTTGACATCCATCTGGTAGGCTTTGAATTTTTTGTAGCATGCAAAAGACAAAAAACTCCCAATAGATTCAACTCTTGCAATAGTGGAAAAAGTTTCTTCAAAGTCCACTCCTTCAACTTGAGCATACCCTTTGCATACCAATCTATCCTTGTTTCTGACTATCTTTCCATCTTCATTTAACTTGTTTATGTATACCCATTTACTGCTACATTCTTGTCATTGGTCTTGGGACAAGATCTCGTGTCTTATTTTTCTCTATTTGGTCTAGTTCTTCATTCATGGATTTGACCCATTGGTCATCCTGACTTTCTTTCATAAAATTTTGTGGTTCACTAATGGATAGCAGTGCAAAATTTGCAAAACCAGATGTATCTATATGTTTTCTTCTAGTTTGTACATTTTCTTCCTTATTTCCAAGAATCTGTCTTTCTGGATGATTTTTTTGAACATAACTTTATGGGGTCTTTGGTTTTGATTTCTCCATTCTCTCCATGGATTATTTTAGGGGCTAAATTTCACTCATGGGCTAATTTTCCATGGTTTTTCCCAAAAAATGATTCGCTATTTTAAAAATTATTCACCCAAATTCTATAGGATAAAATTATTTTACCTTAAAAATTTCCAAAATTTTATACAAACTATATAAAATCCTTAGAAATTTGAGTATTTTTACAAAAATATCGCCAAACATTTATAGTTGGCATATGAAGGATTAGTAAGGTTTGTGAAGGTTTCTACATTTTAAAATAAATTTCCATCCTTAAAATCATCCCTGATTCTCTCTTCTTCCTATGAATCCTTTTTCTCCTAATACTAGTGCATTTCATATCCTTGTGGTTCATTCCTAATTGGTTTATCATATGAATTATCATGGTGTTGGTGTCTCTCTGGATGAACTGGTCACTCATCTACCTTTGCATCTATACTTTCAACTATTTTGAGGAGTCTTTTGTTGTAGCACTTGTATCCTTTACTTATGGAGGAGTATCCTAACAAGATACCTTCATTAGCTATAGAATCAAACTTACCTAAGCTATCTTCATTTCTTTTAATTTAACATTTGATTCAAAAAAAAAATGAAGTGTTTTATTGATGTTGGTCTGCCATGCCATATATCATAAGGGGTTTTATCACTATTTACTCTTATGTGCGCTTTATTAAGAATGTTAACACTAGTTTGAACAACATCTCCCCAAAAGGTTTTAGGAACTTTTGATTCATCAAGCATGGCCATGGCCATTTCTTGAACTGTTATGTTCATCCTTTCTACTACTCCATTTTGATGTGAGGTTTTGGAAATAACAAAATCTCTTTTGATCCGATGCGTTTTGTAATACCCCTAGGTTGAATCCCAATTGTACATATAAATGTAAATGAACAAATAGGATGGTGAGCCAAGACATTTTGAGGCCAAAGTATCTGTGTGGTTATCAGGTTAGAGATCTAGATGATAAAATGGCTAGTGAGCCATCATTATAATATGTAATCACATGCACATATTAATGAAAACACATTGTTGTTGCAGACCAACCATGTAAAAGAATATGGAGGGCTAAACTCTACTATATAGGGAAAGGGGGATACAATTTTAGGAAAAGGAGCTAAGATAGTGGGGCTTAAGCCCAAAGGAATATTATATTAATATTCCTTAAAGTATAAAGTATGGATATTTATTTTATCCTAAATTCTATGGATGGGGACAAGTGGGGGTCAAGTGGGCCCAAGGTAGTTCCCAACATGACAAGTGTCAAGTTGGGAACATTCATACATATAGTTTGGACTTAGTTCATTTTCCTATCATTATATATCCATTCCTTCACTTACTAAGATATCATATGTACCATATTGTTACTGTACATGTACCTATACCTGGGAATATTTGAAGTGGAAGAGGCGAGTTGTTAGGTCCATGGACTATTGAAGAAGCAGGTTGTCAGGCCAGTGAGCATTATCTCCGGGTGAGAAAATTGATGGGATTTAATTCCCAAGGTGAAAAGATGCATCTGCAGGGCTCTGAGACTTCTTTTCTAGCCTATTGTTGAAGCCCCAGAAGGGAAGTGGGGAAGCCAAATGACTGTTGAGAAAAGAACGAGCACACTTTCTGGGGTGGGACAAGAATGTGGGGAATGAGGGACTATAAGATGTTAGCTTGAGTTGGAACTTTATTCTGATATTTATGATGTCTAGGATAGATTACAATGGGTTAGGAATACCTTTCCTAGGTGGAGTTTAAGCCCCATCTCAGGGGTGATCCACTATTGAGAGTTTTGAGTAGTGTGGTCTAAGGCTAGGAGGAATGTGGAAGGTCTACACACAGTTGGTGTTCTTTTTATCAAAGATAAGTTTCAATTGTGTGTTAATTCATGTGTTTTGTTAATATTTATGCAATTATTTTCATGGATTTTACCTGTGTAAGATGCATGTATATTTTTGTTATTATTTTGTATGAATCTGTGCATTTGTAGGGTATTTTTATGAATTAAATTAGTATCAGATTTCAAAATTTTAAGTGCAATAAACCATTTAGTGGCTATGGATGCTACAATGTGGTATCTAAGCCCATTTTTCAACACTGATTCTGCATGGGCCCATTAACAGAGAGAAGAGTTGATATTTGCATAGTTGCAAGAAAACTGTTTGATAAAATGTCAAGAAGAGTTCATTTACAAACTGTTTGACAAACAATTTATAGTTAAATTGGGAAAAATTGAGCCCAAAAGTTTAAAGTATCCAATTTAGATCTTTAATTGAGAAAAATCGGGCATATAGATGGCTGAAATTGTAAATTTACAGAGCACCCATGGGGAAATTGAGCAGAAATAGACATTTCTAGGAAAACGCCCCAAATCCTGGAGTTAAATTATGGAGAATTAAATGTGGAGGTGGTTGAAATTCATGTGAAAAGGTTTAAAAAAATTTCACAGGATGATAATTAGCCACACGAATCTATGCGCAAAGTTTTCATGACGACTTGAAAAAGAAATTTCAAAATGATATAATTTGGGTGTTTTTGGACAAATTGCAAAAGATTCAAAATAACCGAAAATGGGAATTTTTTCATACCATGACATCGGCCCGAAGTGGAGGGAATGTGTCATATGAAGTATTTGAGTGGTGAATTTTAAATCCATGGTGGCTAGACCACAGTGGCAGGTACACTGTGGTATAGTAGCAGAGGTTTCATGGAAGTTGGTGCCAAGGAGGCATCTCCTTCCTACCCCGCAGAACCCCAAAACTTGGACACATGACAACCCCACATTAATTTTGGGGGGTCAGGGGTTTTTATGTTAACTACACACCATAGGGACACAATGCACTAGGGTGAAACATGTCAAAACGACATTAATTGTAGTTAGGTTTTGCAACCCCTCCCCTGTCGGTTAATGGTTGATAGGCGAGGGGGCCTGAAATGTGATAAGGGTCATTGATCACCATTGACACCCTCCACACAATCACCATTGGATACAAATGAAATGAAAATTTGTAGCACATGGATAATGGGTGCTGGATGGGGCCCGCCCATCCCTATGACCCAATACAAAGGTGCCACATGGAAGCCGAGGGCTTATGAGGCCCAAAAAATTTTTAGCATGTATGCGCCAGTGATGAAGATAAGAGCTAAGGAAGAAGAAGGTACAAGTTGATGAGGTAGGGATGAGGAGACCATAGGCTCACATGGTACCACCTCAAGATTCCATGTGGAATCAAGTGCAATGTCAACATTCTAGTCATCATATGGAGGCTAAATGTATCAGAAAATTAATGAAATTTATTGTAAAGTTTTGGTGTTTTCCAAGTTATGATTTTTTAGGGAATTTTTGGGGCTCTAAACAAATTTTTTAGTTACTTGAAAATACTGCTCGGCGATATCTTTCGAACATTTTATTCCATTCGTCAATCGAAGTTAGTATGAGGGATTTATAGGTGAAACAATTGAGGGTAAATTTTAAGACCTAGTTAACTTCCGAAGGCCATAACTTCCTGCTCAGGAATTAGGTTGAGAGGAAATATAAGTCTATGGAATGTTATTCATCCATAAGAAACATTCATGGATCTAAATTAGAAATATGGACACAAAAAATGAACAGGAGGAGATAAAAGGTACTTATATAATTTAGGACACATATATATATATATATATATATATATATAGATATATATAGATATATATTGACCTGAAACTTCAGCAGGTTGTATCTAGCAACTTGGAGCTCAGATGGGGGTAAAAATTAGCCAAAGTTTCCATAATATGTTTATGAAGGGACCCAATTTGGATCCTTCCAAAAACCCAACTGGGCATGTGCAAGGATGCCTATTCACAGTTAAGAATTGCACTTGGATGATGGGTGAGCAAAAGGAATTAATGAGTACTATTTAAATGACCATAAATTTCTTCTTAAGACTCAGAATTGAGAAAGGAAGCAGGATTTGGAAATTTCTTGGATAGAAGAGTCTAGATATCCACCCAAAATATTGATCTAGGAAGTTAATTTCACAAGGAATTAGAATAAATAATTATTATGCATTAATGTAATAGAATTGTACATAATTTTCATGAATTTGTTAAATTATCTAGTCTAACAAATCTAGTTTCCTGCACATTTTGTAGAGTAACAAAATTGATATCTAAACAAGATCAGTATAAAGATCAACAATATGGAATATGCACGGAGGAATTAAAACCATGAACAGGAAGTCAAGGAGTTATATGTCAGCATGCGTAATGAAAGAACTGAATCCAATGGGCACAAAGAGGGCAAGGAGGAGAGCATGAACTTGGTGGAGACCATCAAGAGTCTATAGAAATATGCATGTTGAGGAAAAGATATGAATTGATCTTACTCAAACATTTTCAGACTTTACTTGGATAAATAAAAGTAGACAGGAATATCACCCTGTGTTTATAGCCAATAAAAATAACATCCTAACTCACAAGTATTCATTACGAGTGCTTAGGCTAGTCTTTTTATCAACAAAAAGCTTGCTGGAAATTCACTTTTTATGTCATTTTCTGAATATAACAATTGTTGAAATAAATGTAAGAACAGAAGTAAAGATGTTAAGATGATAATCAAGACAGATAAGACATAAATCAATCCTTTATTTCATTTCAATTCACCCAAGAGTCGTTTTATTTACAAAATATCATACAAAAATATTGGACCAAAGTCAAACTTAGAAATCCTCGATGGAACATACAAAAGGACCTCTGACAGAAAATCAAAACTAAACTCTAAAAGTTGGATCAGCTTGCCATAGATTGTTGCCCACTCAACTCTTCACAATAGCCTTTATCAGTCATGAAAATTAATTCACAAATAGACAAGTCTACACAGACTATCAAAGATAGATCAACACCTTTGAAAAACAAGTGTCTGAATGATTTAATTCAGCCCTGAATGTTGTTGTCCACAATAAGACCCTGCTATCATAAAAGAGAATTAGGCTATGATGAATATATGAATGAATGAAAACTAAACTATCTCAACATAAACTCAAAGAGAAAACCTTAGCATGCTTCTTCTTCTATCCTCCTCTTGTTCCTCCCTTTCCTTTTTCTTTTAACAAAGTAGAATTTGTTGAAGAAGTTGAACCAATTCATTAGTTAAGTTAATTAAAGACTCAACTAACTTTAGTTAGGGGGAAGATAAATAATTATAATAAGGGTCATAATTAAATAATAACTAGTAGGTGGGATCCCTTGTGACACCCTTTAGTTCATAACAATCATAACAATCGTAACATAAACATTTGTTAAGCAAAGACACCTCCTCGTGTCACCCATCAACATATTCACTTTGGCAATTTAAACTCATGAAATTTGAAATTATTTCAAAAATAATACTCATATATCCAAAATAATCATGTTTTTGAAAGATCCCTGAAGTCAACTATCATAAAACAATAGTTATAATAAAAACTCAAAAACCATATTTCCTAGTCTGTGATGCAACCCTTCCTTGATTGTTGCTATCACCTCTTGATTTTCCTGAATTTACCTTTGGTTGTGTAGAGCCTTTAGGCCTAATTTCACTAATCACATGGGAAAAATCATCCCTTAAATGCATCCGAGAAGACACAGATTTGTGAGAGCCATTGGAGGGTGAGGAGGGGGCAGCAATGGATTTTCCTTTATAAAGGGCATGGTGGGCCTCAGTTTTCAATATCTTGCTAGCATGGGAGGATTGCAGTGGCAAGTGATCAGGGGACGCTTGGGAAATGGGGTTAATCAGTGGAGGAGGAGGAAAAGACAAGTTGGGCTAGCGACGATGTTGGGAGACTGTCGGGTGGACAATCTCCTGCCATCCATGATTTTCAGGGACCTCGGGTTGTAACGATACACGAAGAGGTACAAGGACACCGAGGGATTTTGGGGATTGGAAAGGAATCCTTTCAGGACTAGGTTGGACTATTCCCTGCCCCATCCAATTGAAGAATCTGACATGAAACAATTTGCCAAGATCTTGTGAATCAACGTCAAAATGTATGGAGAACCTAGGCCTTATTGGGCCTCGGTTCCAATTACCTCTACCTTTGTTTCCTCAGCCATGGCTACCTCGACTGAAAAAACTCATCCTGCATGCATGATCAATTAGAAAATAGTATTTTAAATAACCATACATGACAACTCTTAAAAATATGAAATATATTTGGCTCAGCAATGTATCAGACTCATGCAATCCAATCCATACAATTTCTTTTATTGTTTATCAATGAGCAGGGGGTGAAAAGGATTTTGGGAGATGTGCGGGGTTTGTATTGAGAGAAATATGATCTCATGATGGGAAAAGAGCATGGTTACTTCTCAATGACAACAAAAATCAATTGTAAAACAAACCAATAAAACCTCACTGCAATCCACACAAGACACTACCACTTTCATCCACTTTAACACAGAATTTATCTTGACTGTAATCGATCTTAGAACAGGGAGTGAAAAAAATTAATATGGGAGGTGACGGGGTTTATAATTAGCGGAAAGTGAAAGAAGCAAGATCGAACAATAGCCCGACTAGGGTGGTGGCTAACAGGAGGAGTAAAGGTGATGTGTAGTAAATGAACTTTGCCTCCACCCACAATGCATTAATTCATCAGTACATGCCAACACGTTAACCATTAATCAAACCATGTATCAAAACCCCCACCACATTAAAAACCAATAGCACAACTTATGCCATAACATAATGAAAGTCCCATATAATTCAACCATTCGCATAACCAACAACACTATCACCTTGCCAAATGCTCCACCAACATTCCATATCATATGCATTTTAACCATAACCCAATCACAATTGCATAACCACTCACTTGTTAGCTAGGCTTTAACAATAATTGTTAATTCTTTCATGCATGTAGTATAGTGAATAGGATAGCTTTAAACTCTTCCCCCTTGCAATTTTTTTATTTCTTTCCAATTCTTTGCATGTAGTATAGTAAAATTGGCGAATTATACCCCATTTGTTATAGTATTTGTTTCTTCTCTCAAAATTGTTCTTCATGCAATTTCACTAACATGCTTGTTGTGTAGGTGTGATAAGAACAAAATAGCATAGGCTATAGTAACATCATGAATCAACACCTCATAAGCTCAAAACATAAAGAATAACAACAATATCTCATCAAAAATGTAAGTCATGTCCTATATCATCACAACATCAAAAGTGAACAGATCTGATCTTCAATAGTTCAAGGGGGTCCCACCTACTAGTATTATTTTTTTTTTTATAATAATAGGCTTTAACAACACTTTGCGGGAAAAACTTCGTTGACAATTTTAATCGTCAACAAACTGGCGACTCCACAGAAAAATTTGTTTTCAACAAATTTAGAACTCAAAACTCATGGTTTCATAGACCAAGAACAATAATTTTGGAAGACGTAACCAAAATAATTATGCAACAAGGGGAAGTGAGCGGACTTAATGGAAAGATGACCGGGAATTTGGGAATAATTGATGAAAAATGTTAAGTATGAGGGGTTTTTACCACTGTATGCATAATCATTCAACTTGAATATGCTCTTAAATTTCAAGGAGGAAAATTTATAGACTTGTTCTTAAGATCTCAATGGATGAAGAAATGGTAAGAAGAAGCGGGAAATAACCAATTCCTTGTAAGACAACAATGGAAATAAGTAACAATTTCAAGGGCCCTTCAGAGGAGAAATCATAAAAACTGTGTAAGATTGATTTTTATCGACTAAAAATGATTTGCAGGAGTGTCACTGTGGAATAATTTATCCAACATTCTATCTTGACTAGACATTAAAAGATGATAAAGACAAAAATCACAACAGAAGTAATAATGTAGAAATTAAAACAGCAGCAGTAAAAGACTCAATTGAAAAACAACAAGGAAAGAAAACTTAACTTAGAGGGCATAAATCAAGGTACTGTAAGCGTAGAAAATAAAAAAAAAATTGAAAGCATAGCTAGGCTTCTAGGATACAGCAAAATCCAAACAACATTATATCTTTCATGTTAGTTCCTTGCAATATTTCAAGTGAGGGTTGTTAGTGCTGTAGGGAAACAATTGTTCCTATAAATCTTTCGAGATATAAGAATTAGTATCCAAGACAAAAGAAATTTGGAAAGGACCGATCACCTGGAAATCTGATGTAATCATCATTCCCTTGACACACACAATTAGCTCATCAGGATAGAGATGGTGACTGACCAATTCATCGAGATTCGTGTGCATAGTTTTTTTAAAAGAAGTACCTGTATCAAGTAAGCTAAAAAGAAAACATTTATAAGGCATGGTATCACAATTAGTAATGAAATTGGTTTTGTGAACATTTTCCCCTTTTATTTTGATTCTCTTGTAACTAAACAGACTATCAATTAAGGTTCTTAACTGTGACTCTACAACCTATTGCAAAAACATTTCCATATTGAGAGGGGGAAATGGATTTCTCATAATCGCTTTCCTGAAAGTTCGAAGACTAATACAAGTTTTGATATTATTGGTGGTCCCCGAGGTCTATTTCCAAATTGACACCCATTCAAGGTGGGATGAAAAAAACATTACAACCCTTAATAAATATCTCAAATCCCTTCGAAAGGGTGCTTCTGGTGCAGATTTAACAAATTCTTGGTTTTGCCTAGCTAATTTCATAATATGTTGAACAAGACCAGGTTCAAAACCACGAAGATCCTCATAAGACCAAGAAAAACCCTTTTGAGATTCACCAAGTAGTCTGGTGGACCCCATCTCTTTTCTAACAGAATATTGGACATTTTTTTTAACATTCATTGAAGATTCAGGTGTCCTAATGTTTAGGAGGATGGTGTCACCCATCTTCTTTTGTAACTCCTCTTCTTTCTGTCTTTATTTGTTGCCTACAACACTCAATGAAAATGAACTCTCAAGAGGAGTCAAGCCCTAAGGGATCTTATTATTTTCTATGGATATAATATCCTAAGGCTTAAGAGGTTCATTTTGAATGACAACACAAATTCTCTCATCGTTAGGGATGGCCTTCCAAGATCCTTCCTTTTTAGGGATGTATGGACGATGTAGAGATTAAAAGGCACAATCAGGCATGTGAGTGTAACATCCAAGTTTTAACCCTTATAAACTATAATGTATTATGTAAATATGACTTAGGCTGGTGAGCCAGTAAATTTGAAAAGCGGCTAGAGTGCCTAGGAAATGTAACACTTCCTATACATTAATAAAATACACCGTTGGTTGCATGACCGATAAGGACAAAAGAGATAGGGGGATATGATTCCATGAGAGAGGGGGCTTGATGGGATAAGTCTTGTTATTATTATTTTATTTACCCATAATTGATTTTATGGAGAAGAGGGGGTTACATGAGATTCTTGGGAGGGAGGCCATGTGGCTCTTGTATTCATGTAATTATTTAAACATCCTGTGGGGGCTGTTTTGGGGTCGTTCCTCCCTTGGTTCATTCCCTTCTCATTGGTTCACTTGTTCTTCTTCCTCTTCACTCACTACTGTGAGTTTGTGTGCTCTTGGGCTGAGCATGGAAATAGATGGAAGGAAGAGGAGATCCATCATTGAATGGTTGTAATGATTTATTGATCATTCCAGGAGGGAATGGATGCATGTGTGCATGAACTTGATGGAATTTTGGATGGAACTATCCACAACTGA
Source organism: Picea mariana (assembly GCA_032191745.1). Taxonomy (NCBI): domain Eukaryota; kingdom Viridiplantae; phylum Streptophyta; class Pinopsida; order Pinales; family Pinaceae; genus Picea; species Picea mariana. The sequence goes on from JASDQU010101953.1 coordinate 170,440, forward strand.
GAGTCCTTGGAATTTCCAGTAGGGAAATTTCCTGACCAGTAGCACTGGAGCCCTAGAGAGAAATGGAACAGCCTCAGGGACTACATGGCAGAGAAAGGTGTTCATTTCTTGGGGTTGTGCAGGCTGAGGGGGAAAGAGAGTTGGAAATTAGGATTGTTGTGAGGTTGGGAAACCTGAGAGATACTTAGCCAACTACTATGTATTTATACTTGGCCTAGGACCCATCCTTATGGATTCATATCCATGTCTTGGGGGTGACCTGCTATTGAGAGTAAATGAACAACAACGTCTATGGTTGGGAGGAATGTCCTTGGTCTGCAGCTAGTTGGTGAACATTTACTTGCAAACATAAGTGCTCTCTATGTTTTCTATTTAATGTATTCTTCTGTGTATTTAATTATCTATGAGATATGTACTCTAATGTGCATGTCTGTCTGCTGGTTATTTGTTGTGCATGGCATGTTGTTTATCTCTTTTATGTTGTGGCATGGATCTTGTCTTATGCATGTGGTGTAAATGATCCTAAAATTGTTGAGAAACCCTTTTCCTTTGAATTAGATATCAGAGAACCGATTCTTGGGACTATAACGTGCCTAGCCTGTGGTTGGTTGGGTGTGTTTCAGCCTATTTAAGTGGCATATCCCAACCTCTGGGTGCTTGGGTATTTTACATATTGGTATCAGAACTTCTGATTGAAACACCGGGCTAGTATGGGTCCGGTTTGTTGGTTAGAGTCTTGTGGTTGAGATCAAATTCTGATCGTGAAGTTGAAAATATCAGGAGGAATGGCATTGCATAATCTATGCAAGAGTTAGAACACATGCAGGAGTTAGAACGCCATAGATCCTTTGTAACGGTTTGAAGGATCGTGACCATCCTCTTCGAATTCGGGAGTGATTGCCAATGTGGGATCAAGAGAGATCCAGGATCATTGGATCGGAGGGTAGGTGAGAAAGGGTCATCTGATGAAAGTGAATCAAAGGTTAAGTCACAACCTTCATATTTCTTGGAGAGAGATCAAAAACCAAGAGGAATTGCAGGGAACCAAGTTACACGGGAGTTAATTCCCCAAGGCGTTCCTGCAATCCAAACCACGGTTTCACTAAGGGGTTACGTGTCACCGTCATAATAATTTTGGGGAAAAATTTGGGTTACTCCAAACCATCGATGCGTGCCCCCACAAATTGAAAGGAATATAGTGATGTGACATGCTAGTGCTTGAACATCAAAACTCTGAATAGCTGAGGTAGTTGGGGACTGTCGATCTATAGGAGGACACGCTTCAACCGATCATGTGCTCCAAATAAAATACTCTGGGAAAAAGAAATCAAGGAGAAGTTTAGAATTGATATTTCCAGACCCCGGAGACACAAAGTGAATCTCAGTCATTTGATTAAGGAGGACACATGGTGCAAATCCATGGACTCCGGGTGAAGACCCAAAGTGAATCTTGGTCGTCTGATCTAGGAGGACAGTGGCAGAAATCCACGCACTTTGAGGGAAAGTGAAGGTTTAAAGTTGAGGTTTCTAAATTCCGAAGACCCGAAGAAATCATAACTGTCGATCTACAAGAGACACATGTCAGTTGATCATGAGCTTTAGATAAAATCATTTCAGAAAAAGTTGAGGGTTGAGATTTTCAAAGATCGAAATTCTGAAGTTACGTGGCTTGCGGATGTCACCTGGGATGATGTGGACACATGGGATGTGTGCCATGTGTCAGTAAGTTTTGAGTATATGGAGTATTGGGGTGTCAGTTAGAACATGACATGTGTCACCCGCCTGATTGGACCACGTGTCTTCTTCTAGTATTTCACCATGTGGCAATAGATCGTACAGTTCAGATATTGGGCACTCCAGAGGGGAAATATGTGACAGGTTGCATTGGGTCAAAAACTCCCGAAGTCCCAAAGGATGGATTACATATTGACCATTGATCCTAGAAGACATGCAGTAGTAGATCTCGCATATGTTCGAAGGATCAGTGCTCCGGGAGAAACTGAAGGCGTAGAGTTTGAAACTCTTGAAGCCCGAAGAGCCGAAGAGATTCACTATCGTTGATCTAGTGGGAGGAAGCGTGTCGACGGATCATTGACTTTGGGTGAAATCATTCTGGGAGAAAGTGAAGGTGTAGAGTTTGAAACTCCTAAATCCCAAAGATCTGAAGCGATTCACAGTCATTGATCTGTGGGAGGACACACGTCGACAAATCGTGAACTCCGGGTAAAAGAGTTTCGGGGGGAAGGAAGCGAAGAAACTTGAGACCTTCGAAGTCTGGATTTCCAAAGTGGATATCTATCATTGATCATGAAAGAGGAAGAGGGGCATTGATCTGGTCCTGGTTGAAGGTTCCAAAGTTGCGAAGAACTGAAGACTGAAGTCAACGTTAACCATTGATCTACTTTGGGAGCTTTCCCAACCAATGATCAAGTAAAGTGGAAGGATAGAATAAGTGGAGGTGTTAACCGACAACAAGAGGTCACCACCACTTTATGACTCATTCGGTGGGTAATCAATTCGAAGGAATTGCTACTCCAGAATTCAGGAGCCACAAATATTCGAAGTTCTGAAGTAAATGAGAACCATCCAGCTCGTTATGACATTAAGACGTGACTGTTGATTTTGTTAAGTGATAAATCACTTCTTAGCTTAGTGCCTCGTCACCACCTGCGGTCGTATGGAATAAAGAAACAAAGGGAAAGGAAGAGGCAACACTCAAATCAATAAGCCTGTGGTTTTGTGCATATGGTCATATGTAAATGGTTTGAAGGAAGCACCTCATAAAGATTTAATTCGACAGAGAGTTAACAATAGAATAATACAGAGAATTGATAAAGGATCAAAATATGATCTGTTTGTGAACTGAGAACACAACAAAAGCATGAGTACGATATAATGAGTCGATCCATATCTGTGATCAAATCATGAAGACAAAAGAACCAACACACAGTCATGATTAAAAGAGAGTTAATTCATGAGCATTACAAATAAAGGATAAAACGAAAAAATGATATTAATTAAAGAATAATATTATCATTTAAATGAAAATTTACCTGTAAATTTAGTTGACAATTTTTGTATGATATGTATAGTTCTAACAAGATGGTTGCTTGTAGGTTTATCAGGATTAGAGGTATAACCAGATCAATTCAAGAATAGGATCAGATGTTAGGGTCATGGAGGCATGACTTTGCTTACAAAATTTGGATGAGGTACTACAAAAGAAAGAATCCTCACATGGGACATGAAGCTAGCAGGTGAATAATGTCATTAATGGGCATAAAAAGGAAAAGTAAGGCTCCATATCCTTGAAGGTAGAGATGTGTAGACATTTGCAAGCTTGATGTGGAAGGAAACAAAGAGCTTAAGAGGTGTTGTGTGACTAATCTCTATGTGTCAATCATAGGAGTTCCAACGAAGGATTTGTTAGATATGATTTATCTACTATCTAAAAGCTTAAATCAAAATTCATAGTGGAAGCAAGATGCTAATGCAGAGGAATTGGAATGCTCTCTCACTTCAAAAGTGGCATTGAATGAAAATGGATTTCCATTGGGGAATGGTACTAAGTGGGAAAGAATGGCCAGGTGGAACTTGGATGGAAAAGTGTTCATACCCAGGGAACCATAGTGCATATGAGAAGAATGGGAGCACACAAGGCATCAAGGATATAAAGGAATTCATGGAAAACCAACTACAACATAAATAGATAAATAAATAAGTAAACAGAAATGCACTAGAGTGCATGAAACAGACAATGAAGTTAAATTGCATATGCATTAGTAGGCATGCTGACAGTAAATGCTTGGTGCAAATGGATGTGTAATTTTTCATATGTACATGCTTGGATATGCATACAACATGCTGGTGAACTTAGAATAGACTGTTATTATGAGATAATTTTTGAGTATGACTAAAGGATGGATTATGTATTCAGGAAAAATGATATAGCAGGGTTAAATATGTGGATGTTGTTGTTTCTTATAATTTCCATCGAGGTGAAGACCCATGAGGATGGCAAGAATGGTGATCAAAATGATGAAGGGGGAAGTCTGTGAGATTCTACAAATATTAGTTGGTCAGACAAAAACAAGTAGGTTGGTAACAACCAGGAAGATATGCATTTAGTTTCTGTTGATGCATACATGTTGAAGGGGATCGAGGTAAGGATTCCCTCAGTTAATATTTAGTATTTAAATTGATATGTAATGGCTGAAGGCCTAGAGTGTGTAAGTGTTTTTTATGCTAGAATGAACTTAGATAAAATGTCAGTTGCATATTATGTTATGATTGGTTATGGGATCATAACCATGTTAGTTCAGGAGACATACTCATATAACAATGAATACCCATAGAGCTAGCCATGTGTGAGACCATAATATGGTTGGATATGGAAGGGCTATAGCACTATGTGAGTGCTCAATGGTATCTACTATATATCTGATGTTTGGATTGCAACCTCTTTGTGAACACTGAAGAGAACTTAAGGATTATATTTTTTGTGTTGTGTTTGGGTGGAAAAGGAAGGTAACCAAATAGTTAGGCAAGCAGTAGGAAGTTTGTGGATGATGTGTTGAATCATTGGATAGACCTTCCAACTCATCATGGTGGAATACATGACATAGTTATGTGGTATTATGTAGTCAATGCATGGATGCATTGTGTAGATGTGACCATGGGTATTGACACATTGATTGCTATCTTATTAACTGTGGCATTATGAAAAGTCTGTGTGACTAATAATACATGTGTATGTAATGATGAGTTCATTCCAATGGATAGTTGGATTAATAGAAGTAATTGAATTGTAGTTGTAAATAATTCTGAGAGGACTTTGTGATTTTGTTTTGAATCACTGCCATGAGAATATATGTCTTGTACATGAGATAGTGACAATTTGTTTGGCTGAGGAATGTTGAAATTGCAGGAGGAAAGGGGTCTTGGATATGGCAGTGTTGTAAGCCCATAAAGAAGACCAATGCCTATTGTTGCAAGAGTCAAATTGTTATGAGCAGAAGCTCATGTCTAGAAGTTTTATTTTTCCTATATAAAACAGTTTTGGGAATTATGATTTGATAATTACTGATGAATTGTTTTGGTCGAATGTAAATTGAAGAAATTGCAGTTAGAATGGTCTTGTATATGGAAGGGATGTAAGACCATAAGGAAGACCGATATCTAAAGTTGCAAAGCCATCCATTATGAGAAGAAAGATCATGTTTGGAAAATCTAATTTGCCTGTATAAAACAGATTTGACATTTATGTTTGAAATGGTTATAATGATATCTCTTGATGACTGTATGTGTATAATATAGATGATATGTTGGATATGCAATATGGAAAGCATGGAAAAGGATATTGTTGTGACATGAGAACCCTGTGTCCCTAGAAATCTTCTTATGAAGGAGAACCTTGGTCAGGCAAGATGGATCACCTAAGGGACTGCATAACAGAGAAGGGGATGCCTGAGCCTGGGCCTGGAAGGTGAGTGACCATAAGGAAGAGAAGACTTTCATAGCTCTTGATTGGGGTCATGCACACAATGGGTATGTCAGTGAAAATAGTGAGCCAAGTTGACGAGACAACCATATGGATGCAGATCCATGAACTGCACAGATAAGTATTGTATTGGATTATGAAAATTTACTCTTACAATATGAGAAAGAATGAGAATTTTATGCACAAATTTTGAACTGACATGCTCGCTAATTTGAAATATTGTAGGAAAATGATGAATGTTGAAGATATAGAAAAGTACCAAAATAAGAGAGAAAAGAAGGTGATGTTGGAGAAACTAAATGACAAAAGCATGGAAGGAAGAAAGTCCAATGGAATTGCTACAAATGGAGTTCTAGAACCCACAACTCTGAAACATCCTGGCAGAGTGCACTGAAGCCAGGGAGAAGTGGAACAACCTGAGGCACTGCATGGTAGAGAAAGGGGTTCATTTATTTGGGTTGTGTAGGGCTGAGAGGGAAGGAGATCTTGTTGGTTGGAACTACTTCCAGAAATATAAATTCTGAAGATCATCATACATGTTTTGGTTCGGAATGCCTATGCATACATGTTTTATGCTAGAGTACCTATGTATATAAGATTGGGCTCGATAGCCTGTGTTAATTAAGGCCAGAGGGCCTAGAATTGTAATGTTAATAACATTGGAATGGTGTTGTACACTGAGGACAGTGCCAAAATAAGGGGAGGGGGATGTGACATCCCATTTCTAACCCTTATAAACTATATTGTATTATGTAAATATGACTTAGGATGGTGATCCAGTAAAGTTGAAAAGGGGCCAGAGTTCCTAGGAAATGTAACACTTCCTATACATTAATAAAATACATCATTGGTTGCAAGACTGGAAAGGACAAAAGATATAGTGGGCTATGATCCCATGAGAGAGGGGGATTGAGGAGCTAAGTCTTGTTATTATTATTTTATTTACCCATAATTGATTTTATGGAGAAGAGGGGGTTACATGAGCTTCTTGGGAGGGAGGCCATGTGGATCTTTTATTCATGTAATTATTTAAACATCCCCTAGGGGTTGTTTTGGGGTCGTTCTTCCCTTGGTTCATCCTCTTCTCACAGGTTCACTTATTCTTCTTCCTCTTCACTCACTACTACGAGTTTGTGTGCTCTTGGGTTGAGAATGGAAATGAATGGTAGGAAGAGGAGAGCCATTGTTGAATGGTTGTAATGATTTACTGATCATTCTAGGAGGGAATGGATGCTTGTGTTCATGAACTTGATGGAAGTTCGGATGGAACTATCCACAACTGAGAGTCCTTGGAATATCTAGTAGGGAGATTTCATACCTGTAGCACTAGAGCCTTGGAGAGAAATGGAACAACCTCAGGGACTAGATGATAGAGAAAGGTGGTCATTTCTTGGGGTTGTGCAGGATGAGGAGGAAAGAGAGCTAGAAATTATGATTGTTGTGAAGTTGGGAAACCTGAGAGCTACTTAGCCAACTACTGTGTATTTCTACTTGGCCTAGGACCCGTCCTTATGGATTCATAGCCCTAGCTCGGGGGTGACCTACTGTTGAGAGTAAATGAACAACAACATCTATGATTGGGAGGAATGTCCTTGGTCTGTAGCCAGTTGGTGAACGTTTACTTGCAAAGATAAGTGCTCTTTGTTTTTTCAGTTTAATGTATTTCACTGTGTATTTAATTATCTCTGATATATGTATTCTAATGTGCATGTCTGTCTGGTGGTAATTTGTTGTGCATGGCACGTTGTTTATCTCTTTTATGTTGTGGAATGGATCTTGTCTTATCCATGTGGTGTGCATGCTCCTAATATTGTTGAGAAACCCTTTTCCTTTGAATTAGAGATCAAAGAACTGAGTCTTGGGACTGTAGCGTGCCTAGCCTGGGGGTGGTTGGGTGTGTTGCAGCCTGTTTAAGTGGTGTAGCCCAACCTATGGGTGGTCGAGTATGTTGCAATGAGGCAAGTGTTGTTGGCCAGGAGAGGTTTTAAAGACAGCTAACTGATCAACCATTGAATTCAAATCCTTCTTAACGTGAGTGGTGATGAAAGATAGAAGGTTCGCGACAAGTTCCCAAATAGTTTGGGAGTATTGTTCCATCAACTTGTCGCTAGGAGAGCATATCTTACATATTAGGTTCACAACAAGCTCAGATTTCCTGAAAACTGAAAGGTGAGTACAACTAAGATTAAGGGCCTTATCAATGCCTAATAATAAAGCTTTAAATTTAGTGACATTGTTTGTACAAGCAAACTCCAACCTGTATGACAAATTATGATTTTTTCCTGCAAGGGAAACCAAGACAATACCAACCCCATTACCTTCACTAGAGCATGAACCATCAAAGTGAATATGCCATATATCATTATCTAATTCAATTTTTTCCAAAGGAATATTATCCTCTTCAGAAAAAATGGAATACACTCCTAGCTCTTCTTCGGCATAGTTTATGCTAGATTCCAGAACATTCTCTATGTAGGGTGAAATTAGTCCCTCTCTAAGGACTATAATATTCTTTCCATTTCGTGGAATGGATAAATGTGTCCCATTGAGTGAGAGGTATCCACATATTATAATTTCTTACAGGCATATCAATCACTTGAATGTTCAGGGTTGTCCTTATCTTAGGATGAGCGCATAAAACCAAGGTTACATATTTAATCTCGCCTATGGTTGTTCGATGTAGACTATTATATGAGAGAATTCTTCTGGCATTTTCATTTGTACAAGAAAAGCCTAGATCTTCCATAATAATGTTTGACATGACACTTGGGACTGAACCACCATCAATGAGGCAACAATGGGCAATATTATCCATGATATTTACAGAAATATAAAAAGGGGGTATTTTTACAGGGTATCTAAAGTTATGTACACCTACTTTATTTACAGAAGAATCCTCTTCATCTACCTCTTTAGAAATATTGGCTACAACGGAAGCTTTTCCTTCCATGAATTGTTTCAGATGCATATGTTGTGTAGGGACGACAACCATGTCTAGGAGGCTTGCATCTTCTTTGATGTTGGCCAATTTATTCAAGATATTGTATTTAGAAGAGGGAGGAGGGGGAGTGATTCTTTTACTCTCAGGAATTTTAGGAACTTGGGGCATAGCATCGGTTGAGGATGACCTCGGGATAGAAGAACTAGGAGGAGGATCAAATTTACCCTTGGGAGCATAGGCTTTGTTCCTAGTGTTAATAACCGTGACATCCTCTGGCTCTGTAAATTCTAGGACAACAATACTAGCCTCTAGTATTTTACCAAAGATCTTGTCTCTGGCACTCTTCTTTACCTCACACATGGTTTCTTCGTGGTGTTTTTCACAAAATTTACACCAACTCCGAGGCAATATAGCTTTAGGCTAAAAATTCTTTTCAACTAGATTCCTAAAAGGGGGTGTAGAAGAGTTTGAATCTCCAGTGGTGAGAGGGAAGACAGTACCCTTCCGCCCAAATTCTATCATATGATTTTTCATATGTTGTACTAGTTGTAAGAGAGAGGACATGTCTTTCTATGTAACTGATTCTCCCTGGGGAAGACCAGTTCTTTCAAGATGTTCTTCATACTCTGAGAAAGTATGCAAAGCGAAACCAAGATTATCGATGGATTTTTCCTCAAGCCTATGATGATAGGGAGAAGGAAATGCATTGTAGTAATGCATGAAAGTGGCTTGGTTCTGAGGGCGGATAAGTTCAGAGATTTTATTGTACAACTTGGTGAAACACAATTTGAAAGACTTGATGGTCTCATCATCCTTATAGGTGACATTATTGTATTCCCTTAACTTCTCAACAGGGCTTTTGGATTTCCCATGAGTGGATCAGAACCAATAGATTAACTCCTCCCAAGTAGACAGGATCTTAGGAGGAAGGTCAAAGAGGTCGGTCGCAACCTTTCCTTCCAAGGAATTGATGAACAAGTGCATGCAAGTGTCATTTTCGTTAGCCCCTATGTTATGACAAGCATTAGAAAATGCCACTAGGTGTTCATTGGTACTGACAGTGTTATTTCCTGAAAACTTAGGCAAATGCTCTTTAAACTTTAGAAGTGGGCAAGTAGAAAGTGCTAGGCTAAGAGGAGAGGACACATGCCATGATGTGGTTGTGGCATCTTCTTTGAACTGAAAAAGACCATACTTTTTAATGACTTTGGTGGGGTCTATAGTAGATTGGACAGGGATATGGTGGTTGTACAAGCTACGAATCATCAATGAGGATGAAATTTGGGAAGATGGAGCACTTCCAGTGCCACCAAATCCAGCACTAGATGCCATCCTATGGATGATAGATGAGGGAAATAAATACGAGCTGAATGAATCAAATAAAGTTCTCCTTAGAGCACTTTGTTGGGCAGATAACATAACGTTTCTTCTTCCTTTTTCAGCAATAGGATTGATTTCAGGTGACAAGACCCTTCTTCTTCTAGAAGCATGAGAGTCTAAGGACATGAAAGAAGGGCCAAATATCGAAGAAACAAAGGTTTACTTTTGATTTCTAGGATGTCTATGTCTAGCCTCCAATTGTTCTTGAGCACTAATATCTCATTCAATTGTTTCCCAAGAATGGTTAAGTTTGGCATAGGTATTGGCAGTGTCTAGAATGGTGTTAAACAAGTTCAAAGCAATGCTGGTCTGGTCTTGAAGAACGCGCTCTATATTAGGCCGCCTTGCAACAGGAGCATTCATTAATAGAAAAATAGTCAAAGAATCAATTTCATAAAAGAAAGATGTATCAATGAAAAATCAAATATAAAATTTTAACCAGAGAGATATCGAAGATCTCCCCAGTATTGTCACCAAATAAATGTTGAGGAAAAGATATGAATTGATCTTACTCAAACATTTCTAGACTTTACTTGGCTAAAGAAAGGTAGACGGGAATATCACCCTATGTTTATAGCCAATAAAAATAACATCCTAACTCACAAGTATTAATTACGAGTGCTTAGGATAGTCTTTTATCAACAAAAATCTTGCTGGAAATTCACTTTTTATATAATTTTCTGAATATAACAGTTGTTGAAATAAATGTAAGAACAAAAGTAAAGATGCCAAGATGATAATCAAGACATATGAGACGTAAATCAATCCTTTATTTCATTTCAATTCACCCAAGAGTCATTTTCTTTACAAAATCTCATACAAAAGTCTTGGACCAAAGTCAAACTTAGACATCCCTGATGGAACATACAAAAGGACCTCTCACAGAAAATCAAAACTGAAATCTAAAGTTGGATCAACTTGACACAAATTGTTGCCCACTCGACTCTGCACAATATCCTTTATCATTCAAAAATTAATTCACAAATAGACAAGTCTACACAGACTATCAAAGATAGATCAACACCTCTAAAAAAAAAGTGTCTGAATGATTTGATTCAACCCTGAATATTGTTGTCTACAATAAGATCCTGCTATCATAAAAGAGAATTAGGTTGTGATGAATATATGAATGAATGAAAACTGAACTATCTGAAAATAAACTCAAAGAGAAAACCTTATCATACTTCTACTTCTATCCTCCTCTTGTTCCTCCCTTTCCTTTTTCTTTTAACAAATTAGAATTTGTTGAAGAAGTTGAACCAAATCGTTAGTTAAGTTAATTAAAAGCCTCAACTAACTTTAGTTAGGGGGAAGAGTAATAATTATAATAAGGGTCATAATTAAATATTAACTATTAGGTGGGACCCCTTGTGACTCCCTTTAGTTCATAAAAATCATAACATAACCATTTGTTAAGCAAAGACACCTCATTGTGTCTCCCATCAACATATTCACTTTTGGCAATTTAAACTCATGAAATTTGAAATTATTTCAAAAATAATACTCATATATCCAAAATAATCATGCTGTCCAAATATCCTTGAAGTCAATTGTCATAAAACAATAGATATAATAAAAACTCAAAAACCATATTTCACAGTCTGTGATGCAACCCTTCCTTGATTGTTGTTGTCACCTCTTGATTTTCTTGAATTTTCCTTTGCTTTTGCAGAGCCTTTAGGCCTAATTTCATTGATCACGTGGGAACAATCATCCCTCAAATGCATCTGGGAAGACACAGATTTGTTAAAGCCATTGGAGGGTGAGGAGGGGGGAACCGTGGCTTTTCCTTTATCAAGGGCATGGTGGGCCTCAGTTTTCAATCTCTTTCTAGCATGGGAGGATTTCACGGTCGAGTAATCAAGGGCAACTTGGGCAATGGGGTTAACCGGTGGAGGACGAGGCAAAGACAAGTTGTGCTAGCCACGATGTTGGGAGACTTTCGGGTGGACAATCTCCTGCCATCCATCATTTTTAGGTACCTCAAGTTGTAACGATACATGAGAAGGTACAAGGATACCGGGGGCTTGTGGGGCTTGGAAAGGAGGCCTTTTAGGACTGGTTTAGACTATTCCATTCCCAATCCAATTGAATAATCTGGCATGAAACAATTGGCCAAGCTCTTTTGAATCAATGTCAAAATGTATGGAGAACCTAGGCCTTCTTGGGCCTCAGTTCCAGTTACCTCTACCTTTGTTTCCTCACCCATGGATACCTCAACTGAAAAAACTCATCCTACATGCGTGATCAATTAGAAAATAGTCTTTTAAATAACCATGCATGACAACTTTTAAAAATATGAAATAGATTTGGCTCAACAATGTATCAGACTCATGCAATCCAATCCTTACAAATTTTTTTATTGTTTATCAATGATCAGGGGGTAAAAAGGGTCCTGGGAGATGCAAGGGGTTTGTATTGAGTGAAACATGATCTCATGAGGTGAAAAGAACATGGTTACTTCTCAATGATGACAACAATCAACTGTAAATCAAACCAATAAAACCTCACTGCAATCCACACAAGACACTACCACTTTCATCCACTTTAACACATAATTTCTCTTGAGTGTAATCAATCTCATAACAGGGAGTGAAAAAAATGAATATGGGAGGTGACAGGGTTTGTAATTAGCGGAAAGTGAAATAATGGAAGGGAAGAAAAATGATTATTGTTCATGAAATTAATTAAGTGATCCATAAAACATTCTATGAAAGGAGATGCATCAACCATCAATCATTTGACCAAATAATCATTTCTGTGCATTTAACTAGTTCATTGTTCATAATCAAATATCCAACATAGTGCCATCACAAGACAGTATGTATTCCACACAATTTGTAAGAGGTTATGTTCCCTTCATTCACATACTTTCATTTTATAACAATTTATGAACAATACCCATTTCCAAAATGCAAACTATGAAAATCAACCACTGCCCATGCATTTCTTCAATCCACAATAATGCTTCAAAAGTCATGTTTCAAATCAACAATGAAGTCACTATCATTGCAATCGGGCCTATGAAATGATATGCGTTAAACATGTATAGGCAGTAACCAAAATAATCAATACCAAATTTCCACTCCCAAAATGACAATTAATCATACAACCAACAACCACCATTTAGACACAAGCTATGCACAGGGTAAGGAAATGTAGTTCTGCCACAAAAAAAAATAAAAAATTCAATGTGACTTAAAAGTTGGGCCACCCATCCAGCACGACTGTCATCAATAACATGCCTTCTTTAACAAGTGATCGATTGCAATAAATAAACATGCTTAAACTCTGTGAGTATCTCTGGTTTTGAGAACTCAAACCCTCTATATTATAAACAGTGTGCATCCAACAAAACCTTGTGATGCAACAATTTCACTTTAACAAAAACAAACACACATGCACGGTAATAAATCAACATGTCATGTTGAGCCATCAATTTGATATAACATTGCTTCCATTTAGTCACACCATGATTGAATATGTTGTGCAAACTCAGGCTTATACAATCAAACTGTTGGACACACCTACCACACTTAGAGGGGGGGTGAATGAGTGTGGGGATCTTTTTCCCAAAACTGC
>JASDQU010101953.1:183942-203869 GCA_032191745.1 Picea mariana
TTTATACAAATTTTTACGTGCTAGAATCCCAATAGTTCCATAGGTTTTTGGTTACAATCAAAAGGAGTAGAAACGTTTTGTTTCTTTATCTTTGTTTTCATCTGGTACCCCAAACCTGCCTCTTCGCATGCTCCTTACAAATAATGCACTTCTCCACCAGCTGCGATATCAACTTAGATGGCTCTGCTTGATTATTTACCTCAAAAATATAGCAGTCTTTCATCAATAGCATCAACTTTCCTTCCACATGTTGATCTTTGGCATTGATAGAGCATAACAATATACTCAGTTTAACTAGACATTTGTCTATTTGCACTATGTCTGTTTGAGCTATTTGTGATATTTCGGCTAATTCTCTTTCTTCCTTTTCCTTGATATTAAGCATATATTTAGCTGTATTTATCTGACCTAGTACCTCCATGCCACTTTCATCATTGGAACCCAAACAAATCTCACTTAACAAATCGAAAACTTCTTCGCAAGATTTCCTTAGCTTCATAGCTTGTTGTTTACCTTCGAATATATTTCGCTCCCATTCTTTCAACAAGATATCACCCCTGGTCTGCTCTGCGATGGGAAAAATAGAACTACTGCTTGTTTCCCTTCTTGTTGTGGCTATAATAGCCTCCTGAAATGCCACCTGAGCCGCTCCGGCATCTCTTTCTTTAAGAGAAAGGTTTTCCAACACCTGATCAATGAGTTGGAAGCTACTTTGAATTGTTTCTACTTTAACAAGTAGACCCTGTTGTGTCGTCGATAACCTTTTTATGATCTCTATTGCCTGGGATTGAAATATCCTAATATCGATTACCTGGCCTTCGGTGAATTCTAGTTTGGCCCGAAGCTGGTCTATCGATTCTCCCTACTAGCTTATCTGAGTCTGACTCGTCTGAACCTTCAACTGGGTCTATTCGAGATCGACTTTAAGCCTCTCGATTTCTTTTTGATATTCTATTCTTGCTTGCTCTAAAGTCGCACTTGCCTGATCTTTAGCAACAACCTCTGTTGTGGCTAGTTTAGCCTCTAGTGTCTTGATCAAATGATTTCTCCATTTTAGATGATCCTTTAGGGTCCCGACTGAATATTGGTTCGCCGTGGTGAAAGCCCCCAATGTTCCTGCTATTTGCGTCGCGAATTCTACTTTCTTCATATTTTTTCCATCAGTTAAAACTTTAAATTTCTTAGAGACAACACCTACCCCTTGGTAGATTTCTTGTCTCACAACCTCTTTCCTCTTCTTATCGAAGAAGAATTGATTCAGAGGTAGCTCTTCTACTGATATAGGTGTCAATTTTTCACCCACAATAAAACCTGCGTCCGGGATTTCCTTTGCAGACTGTAGGGGGGTAATGGAGGAGATGGGATTGCTGACTTGTTTAGAATATTTCCCGGGAGTAATGACTGAAGTTGAATTGCTTGGAGGACTGGAAGCCTCGTCTTCCTGTTTCGAGCCCCCAACTTGCTCTTCTTTATCCTATTGTCCTTCTTGGCTGGGCGCTAAACCTTTAGAGCCTCCAGCTTCTGTTTGTTGCTCCTCTGTTATCGTCGGATCTTCACCCCGTAATACTAGAGGAAGGCAACTCCACCTATGCTCTTGGAATATGACAACATCGGTGCTCTCTTCGGGTGACGGCTTGTATTCGAGCCAAAAATTCATCATAAGATTTTGCACCTCGGAAAATATCATCATGAGGCGAATTCTCATGCTCAAATCTTTTAAGGCCATAGCTGGCCAAATGATTACTCATGACCCTGTGTGGATCGTGTTTCTTGAATTCAATATGAACCAAATTTATATCTTCTAGGGATGCTTCCTCAGCCTTTGCATTCCTGAAGTCTAATAATGAATAGGTGTTTAAATGAATAGGAAAATGTGGCCATACCTTTTTTTAAAACCCTTTCAGTTCTTTACTTATACCGTCGATTACGGTTTTCCTGGCAATCTCGCGATAAGACATCTTGTTGGGTATAAGGGTAAAGCATGTGGAGGGACGGAAGTGCTGAAAACCCTGATGTATGAAAATTCTTTCTCCACATACCAATCGGCCACTTTGCTTAGATTTTCCGTGATGCTATCCGATATCCTGGGTGGCGGATTACTGAAGATGGCAACATGCATCGGTACCATTACCTAGTTGAAGATTTCATATACGAAAAGTCTTGTCCTCCCAAAGCTTAGAATGGTATACATGGACTGGCTCAGCATCTGATGGAGCCCAGCTCCAATTCATCAAGGGAAAAGGCATCATGGAACATACTGCGTCCATGATATATGTAGACATCATACTTCTAGTACCAGGGGGTTCTTCCCTGGTACTAGAAGTATGNCAGCTCCAATTCATCAAGGGAAAAGGCATCATGGAACATACTGCGTCCATGATATATGTAGACATAAAAAATGAAGCAGCTTTCCGGCTCTCTTTCTGCGTCCGATATTCTGTTATCCGACTGGTCAGGCTATCTGATAACATTTTGGCCCAGTCAAAAGAAGAGCCTTCTGCTATTGACTATATCAAGGGCACCCATTGGAGGAAAAAATGTGTGGTGTCTTCTCTCCCATACAATCTACAAGTCATCATCGCTACGTATTTGAACTGTGGTTCCAAAGAAGATATAGAGTAAATTCCATTGTTGTCTGCCCTGAACTTCGCTGGGTGTGAGACCCAATCCTTGATCAAGTCAGATAAACTTTTCACGTATTTCTTGCATTCCTTCTATTGAAAACCATCTAGAAATTCTGCATTGTACATGAAGTATGACGTGGGTGGTAATTTGTACATCGCCTGTAATTTTTCTGGTCTAAAGGTCCCAACAATGACCTTCTGCTCATTGATGATGGTTCTGGTAGGGATGTCTACATGATCTAGTGCCCATTGGATCATGTCATAGTAAGGCAGAAGGCATGGCCTGGTTGCTACTTTGTGCATATCTGCCTGGACAATGATCTTGTATTTGGTATTCATGTCATCTTTCTCGTTGTCGAATCATCCGAACAGTTCACCACATATGATTGCAAAACCTCTAAGATGTATGACCAGGTTCGCATGGAATCAACACTTCGAGGTGAAGTATCCAAGACATTATCAGAACCTTATCCTGAAACCTCAACGCTTGCCTTGGATGCTTTTCGCGGGGCCATGACAGGGGATTGTAACTTAGCTCTTCTGCAATAAAAATGTGTATAAATATAGAAGTTAGCTTACTAAGAAAAACTTCTCTGTGTGGGATAGAAATGAACTTTATGAATACAATAGGAAGCAAAAGATCTATATCTTCGAACATTTAACACATCGATGTGCTTACGAACAGAATGGTCCAATCATATTTAGATATAGATTTTGGTAATAAAAAACATATTCCTACTTTGTCGTTTCGCCTTTTTTCCAATTAATGCCATAAAATTCGACGGTTAGTGGGACAAGTTGGCGCAAGGAACATTTGAAATTACCTCGTAAACTGTGTGTTATTATCATTTGCATTAAACATTGATTATGATTGGATTGACTTTCTTAATCAGTATTTAAATCAATCATTTCGGCGTTCACTGTATCGAGACTTTCCACTCTAACCTTTCGACCCTCTAAAACCTGAGATTGCGATGATTATACTTAATTAAGCAAGGGCGTAACTAGGATTAAGTGTTTTAATTGATTACGCTTTAATTTATATCACGACTTCATGGCTCGGGACTTCAAAGGTATTGTTTTCGGGAGGAAAGTATGCCGAGTCGCGAAATCCCAAGGAGCTTAAATCATCGTCAAGACTAATCAACCTTGACTCTAACCTGAGTTACTTAGGTAAAATTTTCGTGGCTTCGTTTTTCGTAGTTTTAGCGGTAATGTTTTAGGAGAGAGTGAACGGCGAGACGTGAAATCCCGACAGCATTTGACTGGGGTTTACATGGTCCCACTCTTAGCTTTCACCTGAGGTAAGATTTTGAAACTTTTCTTGACTTCACACATTGGGGTTTGTAAATATTGTGACTTGTAACTCCCGAAGAGCGATATTCCGAGGTACAAAGAGCAACAACCTTCGTTTAATGATAAAATTTGTAACTTATGAAACATCACAGGCCCCACTATTTTGCATGTCGAGACTACTGAGATTTTCAGTAGGTGAATATCACGAAGCGAAAAAGAACTTAAGAACCGGCATTAGACTTCTTAAAATAGATTTGAACAAAATAAAAAGGCGGCTCCAACATAGGCTCCAACTAGGGATCCTGTTTCTCTCTGAGGTGGGAAGAATAGTAGACCATGTGCCTATATTGGGTAAATGGAGTCACTGGTTTCACTTCTGTGAAACTTGCTTTAAGGAAAAGATAAACCAAGGGAAGAAAAGATTTTGTCTTTTACTGCTGTAAGGATTTTCAATACTCAAATATATTTCTCACTCAGCTACAGTCCCTTTCACAACTTTCTCTTTCTCTTTACTGAGTTTAGGTCTGCATTAGGACAAATCAAAACAGTTCTAGGAAATCCAACAGATCTTTGTAGTTTTTTGGCTTACATCCGACGAAATTTATGGCATTTTTTTAATCGGGAAGTCCCGTCTGGACTTAGGATGTGGATCCGGTCTCGAGAAAGTTGATTACCAGAGTTGAGTGATATTCATGTATAACAACCTTACAGATATCTCAGATATTGCTTCACTACCAGTGGGCCTGTTCAGTACCCCGATGAAGTTATCTGCCCCTTTTTTGCTGAATTTCCTTTCACCACTTCGAAATGTATTTATGCATTTAAATGCTGAGACGAGGGCAATCATTTATGAATTTCCTTTCATCGTCTCTTCAGACTAGATGTACAATTAGATATGACTTTCCTTTCATCATCTGTCTTATAATTTTCTTTTTAGAATACGAAGCAGGGGCAACCAGATTGTATGAGGGGTGATATCTGCACAATATTTTGCAATGTAGGTCTACCAACTTACTTTGATTACTTAGTGCCAACCTTCCTTTGACTTTCACACCACCTTGGGTCCATAGGGAGAAAAAGGGGAAAAAATTTTCTGGGGGTTTTCATTTGGGTAAGCCTTAACCATTCGAAACTGTTGAAAAACCTAGAAAAGTCAAGATCCACCTACTCATGACTTGTTTAGTAAGAGACCGAGGAGCTGTGAAGACAAACCTTCTTTCCAAAACATGCTTACAACTTTCAAAGTTTAAACATAATCTCTTCTTCCTATGTATATAAATCTGAAAAGACATTTGGCATTTTTAAGAAGACAAATCTGAGGACCGAAAGAAAGGTGACGGACAAATGTTTGTATGCTGAGGGGCAGGGGTTGAAAATTAAAACCACTTTTTTGAAAACCCTTCCCCAGAGATGCTTCACTTTTTGTTTGTTTTAACTACCACCTATCTATGTTTTAAGTTAAAATTATTAGGGCCTAGAGCAAGTAACTGTACTTTTTAATCATCAATTAAGTAAGAACATTATATTTATGGAACCTTTATGATGTTTTTGGAGATCTCATCTTTCTTAAGGAATAGAATTTTCAGGAATTCGTGCCTTTACCTTACCATTTTAAAAATAACTGAAAACATTTTCTGTCACCTGTTTTTGGTGAATGCAAATCTTTGATACATGACCTTCTGTTTTCTCCATTCATTCATTTAGTTTGCAAACCGAAATCCTATAAACACAAAGAGTGTCCTTTTTTTAAAAGAAGTTAGATGTATTTGAAAACCATGTATCTCTACTTATATTGACCTAAAAAAATAAAAATTGAAAACTTACCTTAAGGGAATCATGAAATAGAAAGCAAATACAAACTGGTATATACAATGGAAAACCTTGGAGAACTAATTATGTCATGTAGTGTTTTAGATAATGCCCGTTGACAGGGGCGTTGAAGATTTTACCATCCAGATTTTCTAATAAAAATGAATTTTTTCCTTCGGAAGTTGCGACTCTAAATGGTCCATACCAAATATGATCAAATTTACCGTATTTCGCCGAACCTTCCTTCCTAGAATCCCATATTAAGATCAAATCTCCTGGAAGAAACTCTCTCTCTTTTGTCTTACGGTCAAATAACATTTTCATGTCGTCTTGATATTTTTGCAATCTTTCGCCTACCTCGACCCTGTGATGTTGTAATTCGATCAACTGATTTATTCTCCTTGTGATGTGGTTTGGTTCTTATTTCTCATCTTGCCATAGTTTCATCACGGGAAGTGCCAAGTTTATAGGCAATACCACGTCAGTTTCATACACCATCTAGAAAGGAGAAATACCGATGGATTTTTTTGTGCCAATCTGATTTGCCCATAGTGCATATTTTAAATGTATATGCTAGGATCTCTTGTTATCGTTCAACACTTTCTTAATTATGTTGATCAGAATCTTGTTCGAAGATTTGGCCAGTCCATTCCTTGGGGATAATATGCCGTAGAATGGCCAAGTACAATATTGTACTTTTGGAAAAAACTGATCATAGCCATAGATTTAAAAGCCTGAGCATTATCTGTTACTATCTTTAGGGGGCAGCCGAATCTAGATAAAATATTTTCTTCTAGGAAATCTATTACCATTGAATCTGTAGCCCTCTTGGTAGGAATAGCCTCTACCGATTTAGTAAAGTAATCTATGGCAGTTAGGATCCATTTGTGTTGAGCACTAGAATGGGGGTTAATTTCGCCTATAAAATCCAGTCCCCACTGCTGAAAAGGAGCCTCTATTTTGACTGAAACTAAAGGTAATGTTGGGAGTTTATGCTTGCCTATGAATAGTTGTCAAGGGTTGCAAGCCCTGACTTTGGCGTTTACATCCAAGAAAATTTTAGGCCAATAATACCCTGCCCTCAGGATTTTATAAGCTGTCTCTCTCCAAGCGTGATGTCCCCCACACACTCCTTTGTGGAGTTCACTTATGACCTCCTTTGTTTCAGATTCAACCAAATAGACCAATAGGAAGCCAAGTGGGTCCTTCCAAAACAATTTACCCTCAGATATATAGTATTTGACCGCATGTAGTTTTAGCGTTCTAGCTTTGGATGGAGATAAATCACTTGGGCAGTTCAAAGTTAGTAGGTAGGATACTATGTTTTTGTACCAGATAGAGGATGTAAACTTCTCTTCGATATTGACTTCACTTGTTTTCTCGTAGATCTCGTTCATACCTTCCTCTTCTCCACATCCCTGTATGCTATTTATGCCGAGGGCTCTGTAATTGGATTCAGCTAAGAGTTTAGCCAAACCTTGACCCTTTATCAACTTCATCGGCTTTATTTCCAGATCAAACTATTGAATTTTTGCGAGCCACCATCCCCTTCTGCCATCATTGTCAGGCTGCACTAGAATGTCTTTTACATAGCTAGTAGGTACATATGCGATTATCTTGGAATGCAATACATAAGTCCTAAAATATTTTAATGCCTTTACCATAACATATGCTTGTTTTTCCATTATATCGTATTTTAGTTCCACGTCTCTGAGACTTTTGCTGAAAAAGGCTATCGGTTGTTCGAAACCTTCCTCATTTTTTCTGGAGGAGCACCACGGAAATAGTGTGCTCAGAGGCGAATGAGAAAATGAGAAAATCCTTTAGATAGTCGGGGCTTGCTAGTACATGTGCCTCGCTTATAACCCTCTTGATACATGCAAATGATTCTTTGGCCTCAGCTGTCCATTTTACCTCTTTGTTTTTCTTTAACATAC
Source organism: Picea mariana (assembly GCA_032191745.1). Lineage (NCBI taxonomy): Eukaryota > Viridiplantae > Streptophyta > Pinopsida > Pinales > Pinaceae > Picea > Picea mariana. The sequence goes on from JASDQU010101953.1 coordinate 191,609, forward strand.
CTGTGATTAATTTCACAATTTCAGCGAAGTTTGGAATAAACCTTCTCTAAAAGTTAATCTTTCCTAAGAATGACTGGATTTATTTTACATTTCTAGGAATATTTATTGTGTCTATAGCTTGAACCCTGTTGGGATCAATTTTAATTCCGTCTTGGGACACAATATGACCCAGGAGTTTACCTTCTCGCATGGTGAAGTGAGACTTTTTAGGGTTTAAGGATAGACCGAACTTGTGGCATTTTTCGAAAGTTTGTTTGAGATGTATTAAATGATCTTTGTCAAACTTAGAAAAAACGATTAGATCATCAAGGTAGATAACTACAAATTTGTCTCTTTCGCCGACGAAAGAGATATCCATGGCATGCTGGAAAGTGGAACCTGCATTCATTAGACCAAAAGGCATTTTATCATACATGAATGTACCCCAGGGTGTAGTAAAAGATATTTTTTCTTTATCTTGTTCGTTTACAACAATTTGATTGTATCTAGAGAAACCGTCGATCATAGACATCCTATTTTCTCTGACTACCTTTTCTAAGAGGTGATCCATTTTAGGTAAAGGATAGTTGTCCTTCAGGGAAGATTTATTCAAATTTATGAAATCAACACATAGTCTAATCTCTCCACTCTTTTTTCTGACCGGGACCAGGTTTTCCACCCAATCGGAGTATCTCAGTGGTACTATTATTTTCACGTCTAAAAGCTTCTTGACTTCTCTTTCGACTACGGGTAATAAGATAGGGTTGATTTGTCTAAGATTTTTCTTAAAGGGTTTGATACCAGGCTTTAGAGGTATCTTGTGTTCAATCACGGTAGTGTCATAAGTCCTAATCTCTTCTTAAGACCAAGCAAAAACATCTTTATATCGATCAAGCAAATATTTATACTTATTTTTCACCTCAGGAGGAAGATACTTTGATAATTTCACCATCCTAGGTTCTTCTTTTGTCCCTATATCGCAATCTTCAACCTCTTCTGGTTGGGATTGAAGGGTAGATTTTAAAGGCATGTCATTTTGATCGAAAAGTCTCTCCATGGGGATTAGTCCCTTTGGAATCTGATTATTTTTTAAAACTAACATACGATGGTTGGCATTTTTTTCTCGGAACTCCTGAGGGTCCTCTCCTTCTTGCATGATCCACATGTGATCATTTTGATTCTCTTGATTGATGTGAGTTTCAGAAAATTCACCCACTGCTTCGAGGAACTTTCTGATCTATTCGTCATCCTCGAAAACCTACCAGTGTTGTATGTTGTTCGGGATGGATGGTTTGTGCCTTACCTCTATATGGTATTTTAATTTAAAAGCTGTGGGGGGAGCAAAAGTCGAGGCTGCCTTGGCTAATGAATTGGCCTACAAACTTTCAGTGCGTGGGATGAAGTGGATATTTACAGATGAGAAGAAATTTTCCATTAGATCCCAGGCACAATTTCTATATGCTCTCAATCTCGGATGTTTGGCCTAGTATTGTCGATTCACCTGTTTGACTATCAACTCAGCGTCTCCATATACTTCTAGGTTTTTTATGTTCAGATTTTTGGCAACTTCCAATCCTAATGCTAAGGCTTCATATTCACATACATTGTTAGTGTAATCTATATCCCATTGAAGCCTGTAATAAAAAGGGACGACAAACCTATTTTCAGGTGCCACAAAAAGTACTCCTACACTGGCTCCTTCACATGACAGAGCACCGTCAAAAAACATTTTCCAGATCTTGTGTTATGCATATTTTCAGAATCTTTCTCATCTATGCAGTTTTCTTCTATTCGACTATCTATACCATCATCAAAAGACAAAATACAATTTCCTAGATCTTGATCAGCAATGTAAATAGGAAAATTTTTAGGATTCTAAGGATCACTTATGGTATAGGCTAACCTCGTTTCCCGGTATAACCTAGTAAGTTTCCCACCAAATACAGGAATTGTGGCATAAGTCATGTCCAATTGAAGGGATCCCCCAAGTTTGGCTCCCCATGACCTTGATAACATTAATCCATATTTTGGGGGGATATCAGCAATAACTACATCCATCAGAACACTTTTGACTAGGACCTGTGCAAGGGTGACTACTAAATCTTTTATCATGCCTAAGCACTTGACTCTTCTTGAATCAAAAGAGTAGAGATATCCGTAAGGTTGGATGATATCGAGGCCTAGTCTATCCATAATATCTTTGGGCATCACATTATGTGAAGCTCCAGAATCTAGCATGCAGTTATGCAGCAGTCGATCATGCACATTTAGGGTGATATAGAAAGGGGCAACGATGTCTCTGTCACCCTCGAAATGTCGACCGAAAGTGATATTTGGCTTGTCATCTTCCAAATTTATTTCGTATGATTGACTTTCTTGGTCTGAACAACCTATCACCTTGGTTATCTATTTTCGATATGCAGGGTTTCTTGCTAATTCAACCAGCGGAATCGGTATTTTGATCCTATTTATTTCATTTTCGACACTAAAACCACCGCCACCTTTGTCCATTTCCCTGGTTAAAACCTTGAGCTCTTTTTTCTCTAACTTATTTGTTTGGGCTAACTTATTACTCATGATATTACTTACCAGTGAGGGTGTTTCGACTGTCATGATTTCCCTAGTTTGGGTCTCAACTTCCTTTGTTTTGAGGTTTAATGAGTCTGCCTCCTTTGTTTTGTTGTTAGATGTTTCAGTCTGTTTCGAGGCAGGCACATATATTTCACCTCTAGGGAGAATTTTCTTCGGTTGAGGAATCGATGTAGGTTTGTTTTTAGACCTCAAGTTATACCTCGCTTGGACCCCAACTGTCATGGAATCAGACATTTCTTGATATACAGTGAAGTCATTGTTGTTTATATCATCTTATACATTTGATGGTTGGGGTGTGTTCAACAACCTCTCATAATCTTCTTTAGTTACATAGGGATGAGTGCAGTCGTCGCCCAAATTTGTCACATCTTCCTCAAGTCCCTCGAAATCTTCCAGGTCATTTCCTCCTATAAAATTTTCATTTTTTAAAGGGGTTTAGATTTTCTGATCTTCATTTTTAACCTGCCTTTGTTGATTTTGAGAGTTGGGGTTTCTTCTTAATTATGTTTTAATGAAAGGATCACTCTTGGATTGGTCTAGCTCCATTATGGAAATCTTATTCGACAATTCTTTAATTACCCTAGCCATATCATCCATTTTGTCGTCTGTAGATCTATTAGATCTTGAGGGTCCCGCTTGTTCCCTAAAACGTCTGGTTTCTCTGTTCCCCTTTTCTATCCTAGATTTCAACTTACCAGAGGCCATCATATTTGACTCAATTTATACAGCATCATCCTGCATTCGGGTCAAGGTAGCCCCCCGCCTTTCTCTTAAGAGAAGAGAGAAGTCGGGTTCGAAATCTCCTGTGAAGGTTACTTTGGCTGCGGGTTGGGAGGGTTTGACTTTGGCTGGGATCTTATTATACAATTTATTAAATATTTGGATAAATTCCATAACTGTTTCTGAATTCCTTTTCTTTAAAGATCTGAACTCGGTTAGATAATATAAGTGGTCTTTTCTCTCACCCCATTATCTAAGAAAGGCATCTTCTAAGGCATCGTAAGATAGGATAGACCCTGTGGGTAGGCTTCGAAACCAGGTTCGTACCTGTCCTTCAAAAGTTTGAACAAATAATTTCGAATAAACATCTTCATGTTCCAGACCTAGAATATCAGCGAACTGATCGAAGAAATTTATATGTTCGGCCGCAGTTAAGTCCCCTTACCCTGTAAATTTTGGTAAATTTTTTATATAATTTTCAGGAAGGTTATGAAGAGGCACAGGTAGAACTAAAGGTGCATATCTCACAGCCACTTTAGTGAAAAATCTAGGGGGCAGGGGAGGCACTTGGCCCCCCACTCCTCCTCTGGCAGCCGCCATTGGTATTACCTGATGGGGATAGGGTGTGTTATATAGCGTGTTATGGAAGACTAAAATGGATTCTTAGCTTCTTCGGGAGATGAGAGAAGCGAAGACGAGTGAACAGAGATGCGAGGACTTGGCTCTTCGGATTTGCAGGAGATGTAATCATGGGATCCCGCGGGTGTGATATTTGGGTATATAGTATACTCTTCGAGACTTGGTGAGATCGGGAAGTCTAAAAGGAGAGTTGGCAAGATATCAATAGCTGATAAATTTATTTTTAGGTTTTTACCTTTGTGTCCGACAGAGGTTTTCGGAAGGATTTCACTTTTAACCACAGAGATTAATAAAAATGAATCAGTGGTTTCGAGAGGTGTACTATGCGAAGTTGAAGGTTCACAAGAACTTTTGGTCTTGGGCTGCGGGTGTTTAGGCTGATAGACTGCAGTAGTCGACTTAAGAGAACTTCTAGATTTTAGAATTTTTTCGGGATATGAAATAGGCGTGATTTTCTTGTTCTCTGGGTTTTGTCTGGTATTCCTTCATCCAGATGCCAGCTTATTTATACGTGGAGTCGCCAAGTGAAAGATAAGAAAATCCTTTCAGAAAGTGCTCACTCTTTGTTCACTATCAAAGGGTGAAACTTAAAAATATGTCGTTCTTCCCAGGGAAAAGGTTTCGTAACTTCGTCCCCGGCAACGATGAAAAAAATATGTTGTTCCAGAGTCTATACTTAAGGCTTAAAAAAGTACAATGTCTAGGCATCCAAAAATTAGTGAGATGTAAAAAGGAGAAGGGTATACCTTCGAGAGAAGGAAGCTATGGCTGATTTCTAGGTTGTCGCTGCCTGGAATCCAACTGTTCCTGGATGTTTATATCCCTTTCAATTGCATCCCATGAACGTTCAAGATCTACCCAGGTGTTGGCTTTCTTAAGTATGGTGTCGAGGAGATTTAAAGCGATATGGGTTTGATCTGTCAAACTGGGTTCAATATTGGGTTGTCTTACAACAAGGACAGCCATAGAGGAACATAAAACTTAAAGAAATCTAAAAGTTTTTATGCTGTATCAATTTGATTTTATAAAAGAGAACTTTAGAAATCAATATTAAAAGAAAATTGCAAACGAAAGGCCTTTTTCCGTAACTGTGTTATATTGAAATAAATGGTATATGAATTATGGATAAAAACATTAAGCTGTCTATAGAATAAAGCTCCTATCGAGGGAGAATCTCACTGTGTAAGCAGAAGAATAAAATAATATAAGAAATGATCCGATGAAGCATAAAATATGACAACCTAAAGATTCACAGGTCTTGTACCTACTAGTAAGCCGATACAGAGGAAAAATTGTAAACAATAGATAGCTAAATATTAATCACTGCAGTAGAAGTTTTACTAAATTGCAATGCGACATTCATCAGATATATATAAATGAAATAAGAATGAATATGAAATAACATAGAGAACAAACTCATAACACAGTAGTGAAGGAACTAGGAATCTGGATTTCTCTGTATTAATCTCGAAAAGAGACAATCTCTATTACAAATAATAAAAAAGGTCCAAACTTTTTTCTTTCTTCAAAATGTATATTTATACAAATTTTTACGCTCTAGAATCTCAATAGTTCCACAGGTTTTCAGTTACAATCAAAAGGAGTTGAAACGTTTCATTTCTTTATCTTTGTTTTCATCTGGTACCTGAAACCTGCCTCTTCGCATGCTCCTTGCAATAACGCACTTCTCCACCAGTTGTGATATCAACTTAGATTATCACAACTTAGATGGCTCTGCTTGATTATTTGCCTCAAAAATATAGCATCCTTTCATCAATAGCGGTAGCTTTCCTTCCACATGTTGATCTTTGGAATTGATAGAGCATAATAGTATACTCGGTTTAGTTAGCCATTTGTCTATTTGCACTATGTCTATTTGAGCTATTTGTGATATTTCGGTTAATTCTCTTTCTTCCTTTTCCTTGATATTAAGCATATGTTTAGCTATATTTATCTGACCCAGTACCTCCATGCCACTTTCATCATCGGAACCCAAACAAATCTCACTTAACAAATCGAAAATTTCTTCACAAGATTTCCTTAGCTTCATAGCTTGTTGTTTACCTTCAAATATATTTCGCTCCCATTCTTTCAACAAGATATTACCCCTGGTCTACTCTACGATGGGAAAACTAGAACTACTTCTTGTTTCCCTTCTTGTTGTGGCTATAATAGCCTCCTGGAACGCCACCCAAGCTACTTCAGCATCTCTTTCTTTAAGAGAGAGGTTTTCCAACACCTGATCAATGAGTTGGAAGGTACTCTGAATTGTTTCTACTTTAACAAGAAGACCCTGCTATGCCACCGATAACCTTTTTCTGATCTCTATTTCCTGGGATTGAAATATCCTGATATCGGTTACCTGGCCTTCGGCGAATTCTAGTTTGGCCCGAAGCTGGTCTATCAATTCTCCCTGCTGGCTTATCTGAGTCTGACTCATCTGAACCTTCAACTGTGTCTGTTCGAGATCGACTTTAAGACGCTCAATTTCTTTTTGATCTTCTATTCTTGCTTGCTCTAAAGTCGCACTTGCCTGATCTTTAGCAGCAGCCTCTGTTGTGGCTATTTTAGCCTCTAGTGTCTTGATCAAATGATTTTTCCTTTTTAGTTGATCCTTTAGGGTCCCGACTGAATATTGGTTTGTTGTGGCAAAAGCCCCCAATGTTCCTGCTATTTGCGTCGTGAATTCTACTTTCTTCATATTTTTCCCATCAGTTAAAACTTTAAATTTCTTAGAGACATCACCTGCCTCTTGGTAGAGTTCTTGTCTCACAACCGCTTTCCTCTTCTTATCGAAGAAGAATTTATTCGGAGGTAGCTCTTCTACTGATATAGGTGTCAATTTTTCACCCACAATCCAACCTGTGTCCGGGATTTCCTTTGCATACTGTAGGGGGGTAATGGAGGCGACGAGATTGTCGACCTGTTTAGAAGATTTCCCAGTAGTAATGACTGAAGTTGACTCACTTGGAGGACCGGAAGCCTCGGCTTCCTGTTTCGGGCCCCTAGCTTGCTCTTCTTTATCCTGTTGTCCTTCTTGGCTGGGCGCTGAACCTTTAGAGCCTCCATCTTCTATTTGCTACTCCTCTACTATCGTCGGATCTTCACCCCATAATACTAGAGGAAGGAAACTCCACCTATGCTCTTGGAATATGACAACATCGACCCTCTCTTCGGGCGACAGGGCTTGTATTTGAGCCAAAACTTCATCATAATATTTCAGACCTTGAAAAATATCATCATGAGGCGAATTCTCATGCTCAAATATTTTAAGGCCATATTTTGCCAAATGATTACTCACGACCCTATTTGGATCATGTTTCTTGAATTCGATATGAACCAAATTTATATCTTCTAGGGCTGCTACCTCGGCCTTTGCATGCCCTAAGTCTAATAATGAATAGGTGTTTAAATGAATAGGAAAAGGCGGCCATACCAGTTTTGAAAACCCTTTCAGTACTTTACTTATACCGTCGATTACGGTTTGCCTGGCGATCTCGCAACAAGCCAGCCTATCGGGTATAAGTAAGGGTAAATCATGCAGAGGGACGAAAGCGCTGAAAACCTTGATGTATGAAAATTCTTTCTCCACATACCAATCAGCCACTTTGCTTAGATTTGTCGTGATGCTATCCGATATCCTAGGTGGCGGATTACCGAAGATGGAAACATACATCGGTACCATTACCCAGTTGAAGATTTCGTATATGAAATCCGAAGCCTTGTCCTCCCAAAACTTAGAATGGTATACATGGATTGGCTCATCATCCGATGGAGCCTAGCTCCAATTCGTCAAGGGAAAAGGCGTCATGGAACATACTGCGTCCATGAGATATGCGGACATAAAAAATGAAGCAGCTTTCCCTCTCTCTTTCTGTGTGCGATATTCTATTATCCAACTGGTCAGGCTATTTGATAACATTTTGGCCCAGTCAAAAGAAGAGCCTTCTGCTACTAAGTATATCAAGGGCACCCATTGGAGGAAAAAATGCGTGGTGTCTTCTCTCCATATAATCTACAGGTCATCATCACTACGTATTTGAACTATGGTTCCAAAGAAGATATGGAATAAATTCTATTGCTATCTGCCCTGAACTTCGCTGGGTGTGAGACCCAATCCTTGATCAAATCAGATAAACTTTTTGTGTATTGCTCGCATTCCTTCTGTTTAAAACCATCTAGAAATTCTGCATTGTACGTGAAGTCTAACGTGGGTGGTAATTTGTACATCGCCTGTAAGTTTTCTGTTCTAAAGGTCCCATCAATGACCTTCTACTCGTTGATGATGGTTCTGGTAGGGATGTCTACATGATCTAGCGCCCATCAGATCATGTCATAGTAAGGAAAAAGGCGTGTCCTGACCACTACTTTGTGCATATCCGCCTGGACAACGATTTTGTATTTGGTAGTCATGTCATCTTTCTCATTGTCACTAGAATCGTCCAAAAAGTTCACCACATCTGATTGCAAAACCTCTAAGACATATGACCAGGTTCGCACGGAATCAACGCTCCGAGGTGAAGTATCCGAGGCATTATCAGAACCTTCTCCTGAAACCTCAACGCTTGCCTTGGATGCTTTTCACGAGGCCATGACAGGGGATTGTAACTTAGCTCTTCTGCAATAAAAATGTGTATACATATAGAAGTTAGCTTACTGAGAAAAACTTTTTTGTGCGGGATAGAAATGAACTTTATGAATAAAATAGGAAGCAAAAGATCTATATCTTCGAACATTTAACACATCGATGTCCTTACGAACAGAACGGTACAATCATATTTAGATAGAGATTTTGGTAATAAAAACCATATACTTACTTTGTCGTTTCGCCTTATTTCCAATTAATGCCATAAAATTCAACGGTTCATGGGACAAGATGGTGCAAGGAACATTTGAAATTACCTCGTAAACTGTGCATTATTATCATTTTCATTAAACATTGATTATGGTTGTCTTGACTTCCTTAATCAGGATTTAAATCAATCATTTCAGCATTCGTCGTATCGAGACTTTCCACTCTAACCTTTAGACCCTCTAAAACATGAGATTGCGATAATTATACTTAATTAAGGAAGGGATTAACTAGGATTAATTGTTTTAATTGATTATGCTTTAATTTGTATCGCGACTTCGCGGCTTGGGAATTCAAAGGTATTGTTTCCAGGAGGAAAGTATGCTGAGTCGCGAAATCCCGAGGAGCTTAAATCATGGTCAAGACTAATCAACCTTGACTCTAACCCTAGTTACTTAGGTAAAATTTTTGTGGCTTTGTCTTTCAGAGTTTTAGCGGTAATGTTTTAGGAGAGAGTGAATGTCGAGACGCAAAATCCCGACAGTATTTGATTGGGGTTTACATGGTCCCACTCTTAGGTTTCACCTGAGGTAAGCTTTTGAAAATTTTCGCGACCTCGCACATCGGGGTGGTTAAATCTTGTGACTTGTAACTCCCAAAGAGTGATATTCCAAGGTACGAAGATCAACAACCTTCATTTAATGATAAAAAGTGGCAACTTATGAAACATCTCATCCCCCGCTATTTCGCATGTCGAGACTACTGAGATTTTCAGTAGGTGAATATCACGAAGCGAAAAAGAACTTAAGAACCGACATTTGACTTCTTAAAATAGATTTGAACAAAATAAAAAGGTGGCTCCAACACTTGTAATGGTGGAAACTCCAATCGCACGACGCATAGACAGGAAGGACCACAACTCATTCATGGATGGGTACCAATCCACAATAGGGGGGACATAACCGAAAGGTAAGTCTTTGGTTCAGCTCGACAATGGTTACTTAACACACACAGGGTATAACCCTCATTCTCTTCAGTAAAACAATCACATCACAGAGGTGAAGACAGGGCCGAGTAAAAACCTAATTCGTGACCCTTAGTAGTAAAACCAACCAATGTCGAAGTGAATAAAACACAACGATGCAGGATTCTCTTAACTATTAAACCCAAAAATCCAAAGACTGGATTTAGTAACAATGCATGAAGTTAGCTTTCCACTCAAGACCAAACAAAAAACCTCCACTTAAAATAACAAGAATAATAGAGAGCTACCACCCAGGCTGATCCATAACTTATACGAAATCAATATTATTGTAGGGAGAGCCAAAACTCAAGGACACAATTCCGCACAATTGTAACACTTGGGAAAGAAAAAACTAATACACCTGAGCCAGTATCATTTCATAACCAGAGAAGAGTCACAAATGGCCAAAAAAAGAACATACCTGTAATCGAATTCCTTAAAACGAGAGCTGGCCAGGCGATTCTTCCCTGCTAAAAATAAGGAGAATAACCACAACAACAAGATCGAACATTAGCCTAACTAGGGTGGTGTCTATTAGGAGGAGTAAAGGTGGTGTGAAGTAAATGAATTTCACCTCCACCCACAATGCATTAATTCATTAGTACATGCCAACACATTAACAATTAATCAAACCATGTATTGAAACCCCCAACACATTAAAAACCAATAGCACGACTTATTCCATAACATAATTCAAGTCCCATATAATTCAACCATTCACATAACCAACAACACTATCACCTTTCCAAATGCGCCACCAACATTCCATTTCATATGTGTTTTAACCATAACCCAATCACAATTGCATAACCACTGACTTGTTAGCTAGGCTTTAACAATAATTGTTAATTCTTTCATGCATGTAGTATAGTGAATAAGATAGCTTTAAACTCTTCCCCCTTGCAATTTTTTTATTTCTTTCCAATTGTTTGCATGTAGTATAGTAAAATTGTCGAATTAGATCCCATTTGTTGTAGTATTTTTTGCTTCTCTCAAAACCGTGCTTCAAGCAATTTCACTAACATGCTTGTTGTGTAGGTGCGATAAGAACATAATAGCATAGGTTGTAGTAACATCAAGAATCAACAACTCATAATCTCAAATCATAACAAATAACAATAGTATCTCATCAACCATGTAAGTCATGTCGAATATCATCACAACATCAAAAGTGAACAGATATGATCTTCAATAGTTCAAGGGGGTCCCACCTACTAGTATTATTTAATTTTTTATAGTAATAGGATTTAGCAACACTTTGGAGGCAAAACTTTGATGACAATTTTAATCGTCAACAATGTCCAAATTTATAAGGTTGATAATGAGAAGCTAAGGAAAGCTAAGGAGAATCAATATTGCTTCAACATCAACTTGATATAGAGCTTGGACAGAATAGATAGGAATATGGACAAGGAGATAGAATCAAGAAAATCTAGGAGTCATAAGTCTCATAACATAAGAACATAATAAATAAGTGTTGATAGGAATCAATAATAATCACCTAAGAATTCAGTTAGGAGAGTACACAGTAGTTCAATTCCATCACCTGTCATAAATCATAAGAGGAGTTCTGGGGTAGATGATTTACATCAAGAGATGAATAAGATCAAGCCTCCTACATTTGATGGTGAACACAAGAAGGATGAGGATACATAGACCTAGTTGTTGGGCATGAGGAATTACTTCCAATTACATAACTACTCCTCACAAGCAGAAGGAAGAATTTCCATCTATCATCTTAAAGGACATCAATGTGGTGGGACAAATTTGTGTAGGTGCAACCAATTGATGAGAAGAAGGTTACTTGGAGGGAATTAAAGAGGTATTTTCAAAATAAATAATTGACCACACGTTACTATGATAATAAAATGAAGGAGTTCTTTGAACTCAAGCTTGGGAGTATGACCATACATGAGTATGAAATAAGGTTTTCAGAACTACTGAAATATGTTTATTTCATAAAGGATGAACAAGTTAAGATTCAGAGGTACTTGAGTGGAATGCCAACATTTATCAGTGATAAGATACAATATGATGATCCCAAGACACTGGAGGAAACCATAAGGAGGTATAAATTCCTTTATGATCATCATAGAGGAAGACCAACTTTCCAAAAGGCATGGGAAGAAAAAAATAAAAGTAATATGGACCAGAGGAAGAAGGGGACTAAGCCACCATTCTTGAGAAATAATTCTCAGGGACAACTAGCCTCTAAAGAACCCAAAATGATAGGGAAAATGGGGAAAAGACTAAGGCAAGAACCCATTCAATGTTGGGGTTGTTGGGGAGACCACATGTACCGGGATTGTCCTCATAGAGATGAAAAAGTGAGAACTATTCATAATATTCAGTAGGATGATACAATGGAGGACATGGGAAGAAATGTACCAAGGATCGACGCAGCTCTAGATAAAACTCAAGATGAATTCCAATCTCATATGGCGAAGTGGAAGGTAAGATAGAATACCAACCCATTTCTATTTTAATTGATTTAGGAGGTAGTCGTATATATATA
>JASDQU010101953.1:211032-228864 GCA_032191745.1 Picea mariana
GTGAAAGGGACAGTTTGGCTATCAGTTGTGATTTGATCACACATGCAGTGGATATGCTTATGAGCATGTGCAAACTAGGCAATTGTAATTCAATTGTGAGAATTCGAATTGCAGAGATTGTGCAAAGGAGGCAAGCTGTCTGGAGACAAGAATTGGCACATGTATTTTCTGATTTGTGTATGACAGTGTGAGACGATTTTATTTTACTGAGATCTCTTGGATTAGAGTTTTGTATGATATTGTTTCATGATTCATGATATACATAATATATGATAGTGGGGTTTTTAGCTTTACATTTTCCCGATAAAACTTCTGTGTTATGTGTTCTTGATATTTCACTCTGCGATTGTGGTTGTGATCGTGGTTTAATTTTCCGCAAGAATAATAGTAGAAGCGATTCTATATTTAACGATGGTGTATAATTGTTAGATCAGGAGAATCACAGGAAATACTTAATTTGTATTGAAATTTCTACATTTTTTGCTATAACAGATGCACCCTAATGTGTGAGGTCAGAAGGGAAAATTTATGTTTGAAATACATTACGAACTTTGAGAGGAGAGGATGAATTTAAATATCCATGGAGGTTCCCAAACAACTGATGAAAAAACAATAACCGTTAGTAAAGATCAAGCAAGAGTTTTGTTTCCCAAGTTAGGCATACCCATACTCAGGAGTGATGTAAGAATGGCCACCAAATCAAGTACACTATGGATCCATGGTATATGTAAAATATAGCTATAGTCCATGGCCATGAAGAATACACAGTGGATCCATGTGACAAATATGAAGTAGCAAGCATGGCCATGAAGAATACACAGTGGATCCATGTCAAAGTAGATCATAGCCACAAATATATACATTGTGGAGATACGTCTCAAGATCAAGAAAAAAGGATATATGGAACCAAGAGAATGAAAAAATTGATCCTTTTCAAGTATCAATGTCTATGAGGTGGCACCATATGAGTTGGGAAGGAGCACAAAAGAGGTGGTTCTCATACTTCACCCAAAGTATTCACAACAATCTGTCATGGTACAAGTCTACACTATGTGAATAGATGATTCGAATTTGAACATAGTGAGACATTGTTTGATTACCTATCATTGAGGTATATCATTAAAAAACAAGAGACAACCCATTGATAATGATAATGGGATTCAAGGTACCATGGTACTATCTAACAAGTCTGAACGAATGAGCTAGTGTCGAACACTTGGTAGAAATTATCAACAAGGCTACATTGATGTATTCCCACTGTCAATGGTGAGGGAACCTTCCACTAATTACTGCAAGCCCCAAGGTACCAAACATAACTCTAGATCCCTCTCCCAAAGCAATATTTGTTGAATTCAATGGGAGGGAACCCATTGGAAGGAAGGAATTAAGGCATCATCCATCATCCAGCACAAGGGGTGGCAGAAGGCAAAATATTTGGAAGATATCAGATGAAGAGACTAATACACATGATGATGAGACTGGCCTGGGAAGGTCGACTTGAAAGTTCAAAGGATAACTGTAGAATGGCCAACACAGGTTGAAAACTTTCCCTTGAAAATAACCATGACAAATTATGTGACTTGGGAAGCATGACTATAAACTGGGATACATTTTTGACACAAGAGGCATCAACAAATGGTCCATATAGTTGGAAGAATAACCAACCAAGGGAGAAAAAACTCAAAACGAGAAAAAGTCTCATAAATCCATACTAAACCCAAAATGATGAGATACTGAGTCAATATTGTTCTTTGTTAAAGGGTGACAAGACTGCTACCAATAAAAGAGATAGATGTTTTCCCATTCTTTTTGGTTTTTTTATTTTTTTTGTCTTTTTAATGTTATAGAATCCTGAAAAAGAATAAATGTTATTGTATAGTGGAGGAAACGAGTTTTGTGGTAAATAAAAATAGTTCCAGAGTGCAAGGAACATACCTATGCTTAAATAAAGAAAGCATGTGCAAGATAAGGACACTCAAGGAATTTTCCCTCCAGGGATAAGGTATCGAGTCACAAGGGCATAAATTGCAAGGCTAGGAACTGATAGTAATGCACAAGTGATTGGTTCAACGACAACATGTTGAAGCCGACATTAGTCCTAAAGGCACAAACATTCAATATGAATATGCCGATATGACTCAAATTTGGGGATTAAACTTCCCATGATGGTATTTTTTGTAAGTTTGGTCTCGAGGGCTCAAAAACGAATAAAATCATACCAAGGAAAAATCTTTTGGTCACTGTGGGACCATAGTATTCCTTTTTCATACATAGTCTAGTAGGTCCAGAAAAGGGTTAAACTTATACCTAAAGTACGTCTCTTCAAAACCTTTTTAACGAGTTTGATAGAGACAAGATTACTCATCTATATTTTCATATTTAAGGAGTATTAAAAGAGCTTAGCTATGGACTCCCTCTTCCTTTTTCGTAAATTTAGTCTCCTAAGCCCGAAAAAGCATAAAACAAAATTGAGGAGAACTCTTCTATTCCATATAATAGAGTATATCTTTTTCATAATTAGTCTATTCATTCTGAAAAAGGGGTAAACTTGTGTTGAACAAACGTTCCTTCATGAACGTTTAATGAGTGTAAAAGGAACAAGGTCACTAGACAATCTTTTATATTTTAAGGAGTTTGAAAAGAGCTTAACTATGGAATATGTGATGTCATTGTGAGAAACATATAAGGGAGGGATTCCTATAGGTAATTGATAGAAAAAGAGTGACTAAGAAGCATGAAGTTAAAATGAAAACTCATGGTGGGACTAACTAGGACTCTCGATCCTATGAAACAATCTTACAACATGAACACCAGAACACAAGAGGATTATAAACTAGGACACCCATGGAATCTAGGATCTACCACATGAATTAAAACACTTCTAAACAACAAATAATGTTATATGTCACAACCCAATGTGTTCGATCCTAAGGAAAAATGAAAGAGGAAAAGAATAATGAAAAAATGCATGGAGGGGAAAATATAACCTATATGCTAGTTTCGAGATCATTACTTGTCAGAATGGATCGACATCAAATGGAAATGTACCAAATAAAAATGTCTCCAAATTCCTATATATAATATAAAAAATAGTTACCAAGAAGTTAATAATATAGAAACCTTTGATAAACATAAGTATTAAGGAATACAAAAATTGAAAAAAGAAACCCTAAAAATACATTATGTACAGAGGAACACACAACCTTGCATTTTATGCATGGTATTTCTCTAGGTAGATCTCATTTCTAGGCTCAATCCAAGGGTTCCTTTGGTAACCAATCAGTAAATATTCTAGTTCAAGAGGAGGTATAAGATCCATTAGCGTAGCTTCAAGGATGGCCTCATCTGAAGGAAAATCAACATCCATGAAACTGAGGCCTAACATCTCACAAATACCAGGGCTCGAGGTTTTACAAACAACAAGATCAGACTTTGTAGGAAACACCAAATTACTTGGTACAATAGGGGGAAGCAAGGGCTCCCATAACCCCAATGGATAAAACACTTGATCAATTGTCGAGACCTTGTCTCGAGATAGAGAACATCACTGTAAATGATCCTTCTCGAAAGCAGTTGAACACCGAGGATAAGACACCACATAATTCACCTATGGTGTGGAAGATTCTACTTGGAAACTAGGAATGCACAAAGGGGAAACCTTAGGTAAAGATGAACTAGGATGGTGATTATCAAATTAAAGTTGATCAATAGTGACAATGCTTCCATTGTGATGGAAATGCATCACACAAAAGAGAGTAGACACCACAACATTCATCGCATACACATAATCAGGCACAAGAAGAAAATTAAAGTCTAAAGGGCCTAGCACCACTATCGGATAGACTCGGACAATATCCCCACCTAACGTTATAGGAAACTGAGGAAGAACCCCCATACATTCACTAGGTCTTATGTTGAAATTTGACAACTCACTGGTAGCTAATACAAGCTTGGGAGAACCCAAAGCTTGCCAAGTCGAGGATGATAAAATACTTGCAGAGGATCCTTCATTGACAATAGTTTAGAACATGCCTAATTTATTAATTCCAACCATTATCTGAAAGGGTGTAGAAGAAGGAAGGAAAGGATCTACAAGATCATTCCAATCAAAGGAAACCATCCTAGTACTTGGAGGGGGTGTACTCAAAGAGAGTGGAATTCCCTCTTATTCAGAATGTATTGAACTAGAAATGCTAAGGACATGCTCAAAAGACACAACACTCCTTGGAATAGGAGTGGGATCATCCGAATATCACATAAGTGAGACCACTTCCTCAGACTTGTCACTCTCCAAGATAATAGTGGGATCAGTTGAAGATTTCATTGATGCAACCACTTCCTCAACTAGTGGTTGAATAAGATGCAAGACAACATGGTCAAGAGATGCATCACCCCTAGAAACAAGAGTGGTGTCGGTTGAATATCGCATCGATATGACCACTTTATCAACCAAAGATTCATAATAATGTTGGGAAATCGAACATGAATTAGAACTAGAAGGGTCGTCAGAGGAGGACCATGATTCTCGTGCCATGGAAATAGCAGGGCACAAATGAGTAAGTTGATATCCTTTGTAAATATTACAAGGGAAATTGGGATTACGTATTGTACATCTAGGTTTGTCAACGATATTATTTCCCCCAACATGACTTGTAGTGTTCAATGGGTTTCTCCTAGCATGACTAGTAGAGGCTAGTTGCATGTCTCCAACATGACTAGCATAGGTTGGTGACAAGACTCCAACAAGACTTGCAGAGGTTGGTGACTTGATTCTAGTATGACTAGAAGTGACTAGACTTTTTCTTCGAGCATGAATTGTAGAGGCTGGTGACAGGACTCCAACATGACTCACCGAGGTTTTTTTCCTATCTCTAACATGAACCACAAAGGTTAGTAGCTGATCTCAAAAATGACTTGTAGAGTTTGGTGATTCTTGTCCAGTATGACTAGCAATGACTAGACTCGTGCCCCCAGCATGACTTGCATCGGTTGGTTTCCTGTATTCAACATGAATCGTAGAGGTTGTTGACAAATCTCCAACATGACTAGCAAGAGTTGGTTTTCCGCTTCCTGCATGACTAGCAGAGGTTGGTTTCTAAACTCTAGTATGACTTGCAAGGACTAGGATTTTTCTTCCAGCATGACTAGGATATGTTGATCTCATTCCCCCAACATGACTTGTAGAGGCTGGTGACAGGTATCTAACATGAATCGTAGAGGTTGGTGACTTATTTTTCTTACTCTTCCTCTTCATATTCATTTTAGACTTATGTTTACTAGTAGTGATACTTTCACCAGAAGAGGGAGGAGGAGGAGAAGTAAACGTTTCAGTTTCAAAAGGTGAAGGATCAACATTTGTATGATGCTCCTGACCTAAGGTGCTTATCTGAGAAGCATCAAGATAATTCAAGACATTAAGAGTGGTCCACAACCAAACTGGTGGTCCTACATTCAACCCACGAATGTTCAAAGTGGCCATCAAGGGGGCACCAATGTTTCCAAAGAAAGGAAAATTACAAGAATCCCCTTGGGCAGGAGTCCCTTGGCTGGTATCCTCGAAAAATTTGGCCATATTTTTCTTATGCATAGGTTCAACCCTTGCAGGATTTTTCATGTGCATAAAAGTCTCACGCATTGAATCTAATGAACCAGTGATATAAAAACCAATGCCTTATAGGAAGCAGATTCACACCTTCAAGAGAAATACCAAGGGTCCTTCCCGACTATCATAGCGGTTGGTCGAATTCCTTGAACCAATGATCCAAAGGCATGATCTTGACACAACCTAAGGCCAAATATACAAATCAACACTCCAATAAAAATCCCTAAGAAAAACATCGCAAGCAAACAACTTTTCCAAATATTTAGCCCAGGTGGATGAGGTCCTAAGTCGAAAGCAATGAAAAAGTGGAAAGGGACCTTTCAGACGAAGGCATAGGTTGATTAAGTCCCAAGGACCAAAAAATGAAGGAGTGAGAAAGTAGTTATCCCAACCTCCACTAATCAGCCTTATCTGGTGAAAGTACCCACGCTTTGTGGGGTACCCTCCAACAGTAATGAAAAGTGTAATACAAAATATACTCTAGGTACCACAACAACCCCCGTAGTCACCTCTAAGATCCCTAGGAAAATCCACTAAGGTCACCAACTCGTAGTCAACGTCTGGGGGGTACACTCAATAGTCAATATCAAATGTATGGGTAGGGTAACAAATATTGAATCTTCGAACACGTCGCCTCTCACGGAGGTAAATGAACTAGCGAAACCACCAATACACAATCTCTCCACTACACTTAGTCAAGCTTCGGAGGGGAAATCTCCTCGGATCTACTTCATGTGACCTCTTGTTTAACTCATGTGTTAGAGGAGACTCCTGACTATAATTATATGAAAATTGGATTTGAGACTATCCCTATATCAGACTCCTATGTTTGTTCAATGGCCTTAGAGAGTTATCTCTCCAATTTTAATCCAAGTCCCTAAGCCTAAACTTGTTTGTGAACCCTAGAAACAAAATCTAGTACATTTTAAGCTTAGCATTCATTTTAGTGGTTGTTTTTACTCAAGGGGTATGGAGGTGCAATTGATGTTGTTTGAGACTCTTGAAAAAATGAAACTTATAAGAACACTGGAAAATAAAACTTTACACTAATTCTTCAAATGAAAAAAAAAGGAGTTTCAACAAGAAAATGCATGAACAATCTTGTGCTATATTATTTTTCTTTTTCAAATAACAATGCAAACAATGCACTGAAAGAAAGAAACTTAACTAGCATAAAAGTAGGTGTTCTTTTCTTTTCTTTTCTTCTATCAAAGAAAAATTAATAAAAGATGCTAGAAGAAAATGCAGAAATCATTTTAATTAAAAATTCAAGATAAAAATAATCCAAGAATGCTAGGAAACCAAGAGTAAGATATTTTTTGTTACTGAAGGTTTTCACAAGCTTAGATATAGTAATACAAAGCAATCACAAACTCAGGAAGCTAAGGATAACCTGGAGAAACCCATAAATCTCCTAGAAGCTAAGGAAATAATTTTTTCACAAAATAAACATAGGTTCACGACTGTGTGAACTGAGAATCATAGATGTGCATGGTTCATACACAATTATATCATGGATATATGTGATTGATATCGCATAAAAGAAGGGACAAATCTATAAAATTGAAAAAATAGAAAGGACTTTCAACAAGGAGACTCCCAAAAACTTATGGAAAAGTTTCCATATAATAAAATCTTTGCAATAAAGCTTGGAAAATAGGAAAACTCACATAAACCAAAAAGGATAAACAAGCCACCCTACAACTGACCTAAACTAGGAGAATCCCCAGTGGAGTTTCCAATTCTGATTAAGGGATTTTTCCTCTGTTATCTTGGGTCGTGATCACAACAAAGTAAGACTCAGTGGAAGAGACAACAATCTCCCCTTAATAACAAGCACACAAAAAACTAAAGAAAATAACTACCTAAACTAGGAGAAAGTAGGGATAGAGAAGAGAAAAGGAAGTTCACCTTGTTCTCCCATATGATGTCGATCCCTACTCCAATTCATCAAAGATCTCCAAATCTTCTATTGGAATCATCCTACAAGATGGATACAAAAATAGGGTTGCAATGAAAGTAGTTATACAATCAAAATCATTTTCATATTATATGTCATATTCAAAGTAAGCACAAATATAAACATACATTGAAGACAAAATATGAGGGAAAACAAATTCTTTTATTATCAACAAGTGGAAAAGGTAAGTTACAACCTTGTCCAACCTTAGGGACCATCTTGAAGCCAATTTTTTGGGTTCCTCTAGGAATCCTCAAGAATCAACTCAACCGATGTAATCTTATTTCAATGAATCGGATAGGGATAAGGAGACACCCTATAGCCACATAAGATGAGAAAGAAGATCTGGAAAAGGCATTTCTAGACTAAATGGGATGTTGCTCAGAGAATGATAGGGAAGGGAGGCTTGTTAGATGCTAGCAGCATAACTTTGCACGAAGGGGCTTGACCTCTCCTTAAACCTCCATGGTTGTTTTATATATTCCCAAAGAGGTTTGGGAAATTCAATTATGTTGTGTGTGAGAAAGGGTCATTGGGAAACGCGCCCAACTAAAAAAACCGCTTGAAAACACAGGATTATTTTATTTTTCACCAATTTTGAGGGCATCTGTGGGTCTCAGTGAGGAAAGTTGCAGATCTCCACATGTTGCACTAGGGAAACTTATGGATATGATCTCAGGGAATGTTTTTTAAATTATTTTTGAGAGGTATTTTGGGGAAAAGTCTAGCAAGCATTGGGCCATCGAACAAATGCATAGATGTGGAATTTTGTGCTATAACATTTGGGACCAATCTGAAATTTAGCACAACATATCATCCAAAGTCAGATGGGAAAATAGATAGGGTGAATCAAGTGATTGAAGATATGTTGAGGATGTATTTGATGGATAAACCATCCAAATGGGAGGATTACTTGCATTTGGTGGAGTTTTCTTATAACTATGGGTATCAAGCATCTCTAAATATGAGCCCATTTGAGGAACTTTATGGCAGAAAGTGAAACACACTAGTGATTTGGGAAAACCCAATAGACAAAGTAGTGTTTGGACCATAATTACTCAGGGAAATGGAAGAGAAGATGGTGAGAATAAAACAGAATTTAAAGGCTACCCAGGACAGGTATAAACGTTATGTTGATAAGGGAAGAACTCATAGGGAATTTAAAGTGGGTGACCATGTGTTCTTTAAAGTAAAATACAAAAGAAGTTCCCTGAAGATGGGAAACTGTTCAAAGCTGGCAGCTCGTTATTGTGGGCTATTTTAAATCCTAGAGAGGATTGGTATTGTATCATGCATGCTTGTCTTACTTGTATCAATGTGAATTCATAATGTATTCCATATATCATTGCTTAAAATGTATGTACCTGATGTTAATCATGTCATTGATTGGAATGTGATTCAGGTGGAGCAAGAAGGAAACTTTCAAGTGCAACCAGTTTTCATATTGGATCGAAAGATCAAGCAACTCTGAAATGGAGCTATAGGGATAGTAAAGGTCCAATAGACCTAGTACGGTCTTGAGGATGCAATGAAGGAAGAATACCCACATCTTTTTGAAGATTTTTGAAGTTTTGATTGTATATGTGTACATACTACACTGAGGACAATGCATAAATAAGGGGGAGGGGAATGTAATGGTGCTAGGCTCAACCTCAATTGTACATATAAATGTAAATGAACACATAGGCTAATGAGAGAGGACATTTTGAGGCCAGAGTTCCTGTATGGTTATCATGATGAAGAGCTAGATGCTAAAATGTCCAGTGATCCATCATTGTAATATGTAATCACATGTAAATATTAATGAAAACACATCATTGTTGAAAACCAACCATGTAAAAGAGTATGGGGGGATAAAATCCACTAGATAGGGAAATGGGGCTAAAAGTTTAGGAAAAGGAGATAATCTAGAGGGCTTAAGACCAAAGGAATATTATATTAATATTCCTTAAAGTATAAAGTATGTATATTTTTTTTATCCTAAGTTATATGGATGGGGACAAGTAGGGGAAAGTGGGCCCATGGTAGTTCCCAACATGACAAGTGTCAATTTGGGAACATGCATACATATAGTTTGAAATTAGTTAAGTTTTCTATCATTCTATCTCCATCCCTTCACTCACTGAGATATCATTTGTATGATATTGTTACTGTACCTATAACTGGGAATATTTGGAGTGGAAGAGGTGGTTTGTTAGGCCCATGGACTATTGAAGAAGCAAGTTTTTAGACCCGTGAACATTATCTCTAGGTGAGAGAATTGTTGGGAATTAATTCCCAATGTGCCAAGATGGAGCTATGAGGCTCTGAGACTTCTTATCCAACCTGTTTTTGAAGCCTCGAAAGGGAAGTGGGGTAGTCAAAGGACCATTGAGAGGATAAGGGGCACAATTCATGGGGTGGGATAAGCATATGGGGAATGAGGGACTATAGGTTGTTAGCTTGATTTGGCACCTACTTTTGAGATTTATGTTGTCCGAGACCTTAGCTTGTGTTAGGATTCCCTTTCCTAGTTGGATCTTAAGACCCAGCTCGGGGGTGATCCACTGCTGAGGGTTTTGAGCAGTGTGATCTAAGGATGGGAGGAACGTGGAATATCTACACGTAGATGGTGTTCTATTTATCAAAGATAAGTTTCAATTATGTGTTAAATCATGTGTTGTGTTAATATTTATGCAATTATTTTCATGGAATTTTCCTGTGTAAGATGAATCTATATTTATGTTATTGTTTTGTATGAATCTATGCATTTGCAAAGTATTTTTATGAATTAAATTAGTATCAGAGTTTGAAATTTTAAATGGCATATCCCAGTCGGTGGCTAGGGATGCTACACTTTTCACAATAATTGTTGAATTCATTAGATGTGATTTATCCTCATATATATGATATTAGGAACTTTGTTTTTAAATCTGTTTCATTTTCTACCTATTCTTTGAAGATTTTGAATTTTTCAAAAGCCTCAAATTATGCTTCAACAATCCAACCCAAGTCATTATGGTATAGTCATTAATCAAAAAAATGAAATATGTTTCACCTTGAGGTGATTGTGTAGTAGTGGGGCCATATAGATATGTATGAATCAACTCAAGAGGTTGAGCCATTGATTGTTCTCTTGCCTTGAATTGAACTCTTGACTACTTTCAAAACTGACATGACTTACATATAGTATTCTCAGGTTTGGAAATTTTGGGCATATCTCTCACAACATATTTTATTCCTATCTTAAAAAGATGATTAAAACTAATATGGCCTAGTATTTTGTGCCAAATCCATCTCTCATCAGTTTTACCTGTGAAACATTTTTCTTTGCCTTCTTCTAGAACATACACATTTCCTGAAGTTTTGACTGCCTTGAAAATAGTCTTTCCTATATTCACATCCATCACTTTACAACCTTTTGAATGAAAAATAACATTGTGTCCTTGGTCACACATTTGACTTACACTCAAAAAGTTATGTTTTGGACCATCTACATACAACACATTGTGTGCTTTGGTCTTTCCCTTCTTATCTTCATCTAGTACAACAATTCATTTTCCTCTAATTATAGATGGAGAATTGTTTCCAAAAGTAACATTACCACCTTTTTCTTCATTTAGGAATTCAAAACTACTCTTGTCTCATTTCATATGCTTGGAGAAGCCACTATCAATACACCATTGATTTTCTTGATTTTTGGCATATAGAGCCCGTCCAAAATTTTCTTTTCTTTTATTTTTCTTCCTCAAAACCTTGGTAAAATATTCTTGTCTATATTGCTTATAGATAGGTAGCATATTGCTTCTGCATTCACTTTCCTTGTGTCCAAAATTATTGCATATGTGGCATTCGAGGTCATGTAGTAGATGGTAGAAGGAATTTTGATACATAGCCATTCAAGGTTTGTTGAATCCCATTCCTAAATTTTTGTTATGTTTAAAAGTCATGCAAATCATAGCTTTATGTCCAAAGTTTCCACATGATAAATAATATCGATAGAAAAAATTTGGATTCCTTGGAATGAAAAACTTACTTGTAGGAATAATTCTTTGTTTGTCAGCTTGATAAGATTTGGGCACTTTTTGCTTCCTTACTTCATATTTTTTTCATAGTTGGGTTAATCCAGTTCTGACTACTTCTTCTTATCATATTTTGATTTGTTAGGCTCACTGTTGTTTCCCTTGACAAAATTTGCATAACTTGTAGGCGTCTCACTAGTTGGCATGTTGGTTCTTGATTCAACCTTGATGGTTTTCATACTTTCCTTATATCCTAGACTTGTCTTGTCAATTGGTGATATCTAATTGTTGAGAATGTTGTATAGAGTTTCAACTCCTTTTAGGAATTTCATTTGAGTCTTGGAATTCTATATATCTTTTCTTAAGGACTCTTTGTCTGCTTCTACTTTGTCACATATGTTCTCCTTTTCTTTTATCTAATTCATCAATATTTCTTCCCTTCTTTTCGCCTCTTCTAATTGAATTTTTAACATGACTATATATTTTCTAATATGATTGTATTTTTCTTTATAAAACTATAATTGTTCTTTTCTTAGTCTATTATTTTTCTTGAGTCGGGACATTTCCTCCAGAGCACTAATGAGTTCTCCTTCCATGTCCACTACAACCTGACATTATTTTGTTCCTTTTTTTTCTTGATCAGATTTGTGTTGCTCCAAATCCATGTGAAACTTTTCATATTGAATTTATCTGGATCATAGTCTTCTTCTTCAATGTCTGAAGAGTTTCTACTATCCTCTTTTGGATAAAATCTGCTCCTTTTAAAGTAATTTTTCTTTTAGACTCCCTAGGTTTATCCTTTCCTTTTATTTCTTTTTCATTGGTGTTTTTTCTTTGAAGGGACATTTAGTTGAAAAATGACCAACTATAACACAATGAAATCATTTGAATGGTAACATAGCTTTACATTTTTCTAACCCCCTCTTTATTTTCCTTACAATTTTAGCTTCCTCTTCATCTAAGAAGTGTTCCTATGAATCATGATTTTGGGATGTTGACGATTTGACTGATGTCTTCAAGACTACATCCTTTAGACCTGGTTATTCTTTCCTAGTCATCATCTAATAAGAAATTATAATTCCATGCAACCTTTCCATATTTAGTTTATCTAGTTCATACATTTATTCTATAGAAAAAACCTTTTCATCAAGTCTTGAGGGAAGAGATCTTAGTACCTTCTGAACTATTATAGGTTCTTCAATCTACTCACCTAGCCCTTTCATAGTGTTTACAGTCTCATCTACTCTAATAAATAAACATGTGACATTTTTATATTCACTCATTCTTAGGATTTCAAATTACATTTTGTAAGCTTGAAGTTTGGCAAACTTTACTTTCTCATCTCCTTCATAATTGTTTACCAGTTTGTCCCATAATTCCTTTGTGGATTCCAACTGCATTACTTTGACACATTTTTTTTTGGTAAGTCCTCCCTGGATTGAATTCATATCTCTTTCATTACTGTAGTAATTTTTATTACCATCTTCATCAACTGGAAGAGTAGTTGGGATTATATAACCATCTACCACAATCTGCTAGTTTTCCATACCAAGAGACATCAAGTAGGTATTCATTCTGATTTTCCAAAATGAAAAATTTGTTTTATTGAACAGAGGAGGTCTGGTTGAAGAAAAATAATATTGAATTGACATAATTTATTTGTGATCTTCCTTCCAACTGTTAGGATTTTATTGAAGGTACATGTTCTCTTATAATAATTTTTACAACTGACAATAATACTGAGAGCGGGGGGTGAATCAGTATTGTATCATATTTTTCAATTTTCTTTCCTTTAAACAAATTAAGGTTATTTATAAGTTCTTAATTTTAGAAATACATGGAGAACCCAAAACACAACACAGAAATGACATTACACCATAATTTTTGCGTGGAAACCCAATGCATGAGAAAACCAACTAACATATTTCTTTATGTTCTTCTGTAAGAACCAACTTGCAATTTAAAATTATTAATCTTGACAGACACCCACCTGTCCTATATGAGGAAATAAATCCTCTCAGGCACCAACCTGTCGTAAACAATGAGGAGACCAATCCTTGTAAGCACCAACCTGTTGCAAATAATGAGGACACCAATCCTCTCAAGAACCAACTTGTCATAGATAATGAGGACACCAATCCTCTCAAGGCACCAACATGTTGCAGATAATGAGGAAACCAATCCTCTTGAGCACCAAATTTTCGTAGATAATGAGGACACCAATCCTTAGTGAGCTTCAACTCACACTAGAAACACCCTGCCACCCTTAATTTAGTTTAAAAAATATTCTTATAGAATTGAACCTTTATCTACAAAATTTAATCTAATATGTCTCTAGTTTAGTTTCGTTGAACAATTACAGATCCTTTTTCTTCTCTTTCATCCTCACACAAATCGAACAAAGTACATCCTTATTTATAACATTTTTTCATGATTTCCCCTTCCTATATATGGATTCATAATAGTTACATTGTGGACATATTTTGACCAGATCAAACTCCTATTAGTTACACTTTTGTCTAAATAAAGTATGTGGATGCATTGAAGTTACATTGTGGACATATTTGGACCAGATCAAAATCATGTCAATTACATTTCTATCTAAATAAATCATGTGGATGCATGACAGTTACATTGTAGACAAATATTAACTAGATCAACATCTAGTTGTAGCGGGACATTCTTTGACTAAATCAAACAGACCAAATATTCCTACAAATGAGATCCAACTCATATCCATCAACATAACTTAGTATTTTCAGAGAATCTCCTCATGAATGATACAAAAATTCACAGTTTGGTCTATAGATCATCTACTACATAGATAGAACAAGATCCTAAAGATCAAGTCACAAGTCTTCATCCTGACGCACTTACCCTACAGTGTGCTCACCCAGTCGCTCCATTCATCCCGTCACATTTGAATTTTTTTGTTATCACACAGAATTTGTTTCATCATACTCTACTATTACATTCATCACAGTGGCTCAAGGTTCTCTACATATTTTCTTCTGCACAATCTTCCACACAATCTGTTGCAGTCCATTCTGTCGCACTAGATTCATCTTAGCACACTCCATTGCACTGTTCATTGCACTGGTTCAAAGCACCTTGCATATTTTCTTCTACACCATTGATCCTTTCATCCTTTGATCCTACGACACACTTATATTTTCATCCTTTCAAGACTTCCTATGTCTGTTCACTATACTTTGTACCATACTTTCTGCACCATTGATCATGTTCTGCACCATTGATGCTTTCATCATTCGATCCTTCTACGCACTTATTCTATCTATTATTACACTATGATTGACCATGTCCATGACCAGTTTGACATCGATGAAAACTATGCGCAACATACCATTCTTCTTCTTCTCTACAAACTAAGATGCATAATGTCCATTGTTATGACATGAGAAACACTTGTTTCTGAAAACTACCCCTGTACAGACTTGTACATGACTATCACCGTTGTAACCTACGTATGTATGTTACTATCACCACTACAACCCACATATGTACATGATTATATCCTATGAGACCCACATATACATGATTTTTCTCAAGGATTCCCACATATGTACATGACTATGATTTATGTGACCCATGTACACCCCTGTACCCCTGAATTTTTTTTTTTTACCTCTGTATGGTTGTTTTCCAAAAACTCATCCTTCGATTTCCACCTACTAGTTATGTATTTTCTATGGAATTGAGATCTAGCTTCCCTTCAAAAAATCTACTTTGATACCATGTTGAAATTTCTCCTACCCAACACTCAACTGTTAATTCCAAATAAATCACTTATTGAATTAAAGCATAGATAAGTAATCAACTAAACATGCAACGAAAGTATAAAAAAGGGAACCAAATCAAGAACACATGAACATTAATATTTTTGGTTATAAACCCTTGGAAAAACCCTAGAGGGAAAAACAGTGCTGAGAATGATTTTATTATGCTAAAATTAGGGCTCTTGTCACAAGGATAATGTCCCAGTGAGAGAAATACAACTGCATAAAAACTTGGAAAAGTCTGACCTTCTCTATGAATCAAAACTGCATGCTTTTTGAGGTGTACGATAATTTGCTACAACAAATTGGCGTATGTACGTGATTGTCTCCATTGAAACATGCGTACACATAAAGAAATCATGTAAGGAAAATTTTGTATGATGGGACACTCTCCTGTGGATTCCTCTAAATGAAAGCCACCTACGATGCCTCTGTTCTCTCTTATCCTTTACCTAATTTCTAGATGAAAGTCCTTCTTCACTTATCCAAGATATTGAATCAAATTCCTTCATGACCTAATACTCTGTGTCAACTTCCTCAACACATGTCAAGTAAAAAATGTGTCAACTTCCTCAACACCTTTCAAGTCAAAAGTGTCTTCTTCCTTCACCCTAGCTTTGATTTTATAATTGTGAGTTATATCTCCAAAGTGATCGCATGTTGAGGTTAATTCTCACACTCACTTGAGATTTAGAAGCATTCTAATTACTTTGATCATTTTCCTTAAATAATTCAATTAATTAATTACATAATTAATTAAATAAAGAAATTTACTTTAATAATTCTTTTAATTAAAGTAAATACAAGAGTAGAAGGCTTTGGATGATTTCCACACGTCTATACACATAGACCTATGTGGAAATACCTATCTTATGCTACCACTAGCATCATCACATGCTTCATTGGTATCACAAATTCAAAATCAGCCCAAAATGGCAAATTTAGAGGTACCAAAGTAGTGGGTACGAACTCAGATCAGAGAATTGAGCAAATTGTTTTTGGGTTTGTTGATATGGGTGCATCACAGAGAGGTATTAGAGCCTATTTTAAGGGTGCTCTGGTTCCCATGTAGTTTCTCGACCTGTGGTGTTGGCTTTGGGGCATGTTACATAGTGGTATTAGAGTGTCTTTGAAGGGTGCTATGGCGCCAATGCACGTGCTCAGTCAGTGGTGTTGGCTTTGAGGCGTGTTACAAGGCTCCTAGCTACAATTATAAGAAAGTTGGGTTTTAAATCTCCTTGTTTTAGACTCCTTTGTTTTTTTAATGACCTTGGAGAGCTATTCCTCCAATCCGAGTCCAAGGCCCTACACCTAGACTAGTTTGTATACCCTACAGAAAAACAGTTTTATCAATTTTAAGGTATGCATTTATTTTAGGATTTGTTTGTTTACTCAAAAGGTAGCAGGTGTGAAACTTGATGGTTTTTAAGAGACAAAACAGAAAAATAAAACACTTTTACAAACAATGTTATCAAATAATCTTATTGTTCAATGAAATGAAAACTCTTTATTCTTTTAATTACATGCTAGTAATACATATTTACATTTAGATGAAATGCAATACTAATGCAATTTCCTAAATACAATGAAGCTATATGAAGCTAAGAAATAATAAACTATCATTTTCAGTGAAACTTGTAAATAAACTAAACTATCAATAAGCACTAAAGAAAGAAAGTATACTTCAAAAATAACTTTTCCTTTTTTTTGTGAAAAACAAAGGTAAAGACTAAAAATACAAGCACAAAGAACACCCTCTATACTATTTTGTTTTTTTGTTTTAAGGAAAAGATAAAAAAAACTAAACTAATTTTCCATTTCAAATAAAAACAAGAAAAAGGAAAGATGAGAAATAAGGAGAACCACCCAGACTTATAAAAATTGTAAGGATAGTAAGAAAATTTGTCCCAAATAGAAAAGACATGAGCAAAGAATTTTCAAACAACCCAAAAAAACATGAAGCGAGAAAATAAATGATTTGGGATCTTTTATTTGATGACTATAACATGAATTGCATTAAAGAGCATAAACAAATCTTATGTGCAACATATAAGAAGAAGAAATACACATGAGAAATAACAATAAGAACAAATTCACAAGACTTGATAACAAAGTTCGTCCCAAGAATGGACTATGTCTTTGGGCCCACTTCTAAGTGGAGAGGCCTTTATATTATCTCAGAAAAAAATGGCATAAATACATGGCAATACCTCAAGTGTGAAAATTCCCTAAAAATCCATTTCTCGGATGTTGATTATGACTGCACCAGTGGATTCATGGAAACAAATAGTTCAAAAAAGACTATCAAGTCATCAAATTCTGTCACTATCACCTCCAGGCCCCTCCTGGGATCTCTGCCTCGAAAATCATTCCACAACAGCCTGAACCTATGTGATGAATGCACTCCTCCTACATAAAAAATTGTTTCATACGATCGGATAGGCATGGACCTCCTCATCGCATGGAAAAGGC
>JASDQU010101954.1:21894-32857 GCA_032191745.1 Picea mariana
TAAACGGTCTGGATTTTCTTTGCCCTTTGCAACTTCGACGATTTTGCATGCTGCTCCACGCAGATCTCCCGGAGCTTTATCTCCCGAACCTTCTTATCTTTCGCCACTTGTCCCTCTAGACAATGGATAGTTCCGACGGGCTTCGGAACTTTGGGACTTCAACTATCCTGTTCTCCTGTGCACTTTCAAAGGGTTAAGTCTTGTGCACTTACCTGGATCCGACGGTTGTCAGTCTGTTGCGCTTAGATCTGATGGTTGGGATCTGTTCCTCCTCCTCAGTGCTCTCCTTCTGAGATCTTGACTCTGATCTGATGATTTAAATTGCTTCTGAAAACAGATCTGACGGTTGTTGTAGCTTCTCCTCGGCTGTGGCTGCACCTTCCTTAGAAATGAAGGATTTCCCAATAATTTTCAAAGGTTCGGCTCTGAACCTTCTGCTGCGAGCTCAACTACTTTGAGTCTCGACTTGTAGTCTTCCTCCTGATATTTGGGACTTGGAACAAGTTTGATTCTACGCACTCCTTGCACTTGAGTCACAATCCACTACTTGAACTGTTCTCGGCCTTTGCACTCTCTGTTGATATTTTTTGCGCAAAGACACTATTCCTCCTGAGCTTTTGACTTGGCTCAAATCTTTAAGGGTCTCGGCCCTTGTTTTCTCCTTCAAAGGAAATCTCGTGCCCTCTTGGAAACTTCTGCTCAATGCACACTTGCATAGCTCTTTCCTAGAGTATTCAACAACTCTGGTTCTCCAAAACTTCAACTGCTAGGAACTCAGAGGTCTTCGTCCCTTTGCTCCTCGAAGCGATATTTGTGCCCTCTTGGCAGCGTATGCTCAAAATAATGCTTGCTGAGCTTTCCAGAGTGTTCAACAACTCTGTGGGTGTCTTCCTCTTGACACTCTTTTCCCCCTCTAAACTCAAAACAAAGTCCTTTCGTGCACACTTGCACTTGCTCAATGCCCACCTCGTAGAGCTCTACATAACCTTCAACAATTCTTCTTTTTGTGCCTTCTTTGCACAGTTCCTCCTCCAAGGTGTTCAACAACCTCGAGGCTCCTCTCTGATTATTTGACTGCTCTGGTGTTCCCTCGTCGCAGGTTTTTCTCTGACTCGAAAGAGTTCAGATGTGCATTCCTTGCGCTGGCTACAGAGTTTCCAATACCCCGTTGTGCATTTGCACAACCAAAAAAAACCCAGAACAACTCAACAACTCTCAAATGTATAGTGAATTCTACCTATCCCTACAGATGGAAACTCATAAAACACACTGATAACATTCATTAACCACATAAACACACAGAAAACTCATGTGCAGGAAAAATTGCTCTTTCTATTAACATGAATGTTTACAATTGTGTACAGGCTCAAATTGCAAGTGCGTCTGGACTCTCTCCTTGACTTACAATGATTTTTCTCTCTACTCTCAGCCTCTACTGGACATATGTTACAAAGCTTTATACAAAAGGGGCTCCTCGAGCCTTTCCCTCCAAGTACTTAGTGGTGTCTAATCACCATTACAACACCTAACTACTGAGACAGATTACAATTCAGACCTCATTAAGACCTCTCTATCTACTGGCTATACAAAAGCATCAGCTCTACTTATTGCATTTAATTACATTTAAAATTTAAATTTGAGGAAAAAAATGAGACGGCTGGCGCCTCTCCCCTTCTTAAATGATGTGCTGAAATTCTGGCAGGTTGCTGAGGTGGAGCCATGCTACTGCATAAAATCTGTAGAGAAGAGGAATAATTGTTGGAAGCTTCATTGTAAATTATTTCACAAATGGATCAAATCGGGTTCTAGATCGACAGGATTTTAAATTAAACAGAGGCTGCGAGCATGGTAACTTTGCGTGATTACATGAGCAGAGGTCGTGCTGCGTGCAAGTGAAGGACACCCGATCTGAAGTAGAAAAGCGACCCGATATGTGAAAGGATTCTGGATATGAAGTCGAGAAGCGATATATAATTTATTTACTTGAAAGGGAGCTCGAAACCCTAGA
Organism: Picea mariana; assembly: GCA_032191745.1. Classification (NCBI taxonomy): domain Eukaryota; kingdom Viridiplantae; phylum Streptophyta; class Pinopsida; order Pinales; family Pinaceae; genus Picea; species Picea mariana. Next base: position 23,903 of record JASDQU010101954.1, read on the forward strand.
TCTTTGATGTTTGACCAAGAATCGACCTGCAATTTACGTGCATACAAGAAGAGTCGTTGGAACAAAATACTTGGAAGAATTGACCTGCAATCTCTATTCGAAAGTAGTAGGCCATAAATAATCTGATCGCTGTCCAAAGGATGAAGTTCGAAGGCAACAAAGGAAGATCGATCTGAGCACCATCCAAATCTGATGAAGTGACCTCGATATATGTGTAGTGACCTGTTTTGCAAAAGGGTTTTGCACCATCCAAGTAGGAGAAGTCTGCCAATACCGCACTTGAGGAGCCGACGAAGATGTTTCATGTGGTCACGTTTGGTGACTCTTGGAAGACTTGTAGCATCAGTTCTGCTTATAATTTGAATTATCTCGTGAACTGATTTGGCTCGAACAGCTGGTCTGTTACACATTTCTACATAGTTTTTTATTTTATTTTTAAGCCGAAAGGCCTATACCTATTGAAGATGGGCACAATTAATCACCTTTTAATCTAAAATTCTAATATGATGGCTAACCATTGAAGATATTGGCATATTCTTAGTCGTCTTCCCAAATCAATGAATGTGATTTACTCTTCATAACTTCCTTGTATTTTTGAATGCATTAGTTAACCTGTTTACTTTTTAACATTTACCTAATCATATTAAGAAATTACTATACGTGCGTTTCAGCTATCCGAGAGAAAACTTTAGCATTGCCTTTAAGCGTTCACAGCCACTTTGCGACTGTGCTAGTGGATACTCTTCCTATCGAAGCAACAATAGGCACATTTAAAGTAAGCTTTATGGATACTGAAGTTGATGTAGTCCTGCACTCTTGAGAGTGGTTGTTTATGTATGGGTTTAATAAGGATGAATTAGTGGAAAGAACGAGGAGTTGGAATGATAAAGCTGGTAAAGTTTTTGAAGCATAAGATCAAAACCGTATCTTGAGATTCTGAACCTGTAGCATCAAGAGACCATCCATAAGTTGGTCCATGGACGTGAAGCTATCAAAAGATTGATTTGTATAAAGTGAAACCCTAAATTTCACATGAGGGTAGAACCAGAAAAATTAAAGAGACCTTGAAAACCCTAGATCGACCTGGACGAGTCAACCTGTTGCTGAGAGTGAACTTCGTTTGGAGAAGAGTGCAAAGAAGGATGACTCTAATTGAATTCAAAGATTAGTGGAGAAGAATGACATAGAAACAACGTGAACCTGGTAAAGCGACCTCCATTATCTTGCTTGGTGCATCGAATTGGTAGAGAAGTGACTCAATCTGCAAAAACACACCACCTTGAAAAGAACTCGACATGCCCCCAATCCTCAAATTGGTAACCATGTGGAGCATCATTCCATACATGTCTTTCAATTCAAAGAATCATAGAAGCCAATCTGAAGAAGCGACATGAATAGATTTGGTGCAAAGGTGTTAGTAACAATTCTTGTCTTGGGCACAAGAGTATTCAGGTCTGCAAGTTGCGCAAGAAGTGCCCAAGCGCAGCACGGAAAAAATCTCGTTTCAGGCTTCCAAGCAAGTAAGCAGGCGAAATTATATTGTCGACGGTCCAGATTCATCCATAGGAGCAGATCCACGATCGGCGGGAAATTGCGATTAGCAGAGTTGCGTCGAGATTAGCGCGATGGATAGCGCCTATAGTGCATGCAGGAAAGGACAACAGCCGTCCATCCATGTCGTTCTACATCTTGAAACCCCGAACCTCGAAAACACCGAAAGTCGGGCCCACAGCATCACGGAGCAGTCTCGTCCGTCCATCCAAAAGGAACACGTGGTGTGCGATTAGGCCCCTTGCCTTTTCGCCCGTCGCGACTCCGGCGCACAAAGAGAAGCTCCTTCATATCCCCGAAACGCAAAGTGCCAGGAGTGTCCAGGACCCGGGCCCTCAATATCGCTGAGTGAGTTCAGAACCGTCAGATCTGAGAGGGACGCGTGGGGCCAAATTAAGCCATCTCGACGTTTCGCTCATCGCGACTGTGATGAGCAACGGGAAGCCCCTTCCTATTCACGAACGCCGAAAGCGTCTTTTAGAATAAACGCAGGGTCACAGCCCGTGGTCACTTGGAAAATAAAAAGAGTTGTGCAAGAGGGGCCAAAGGCATTGAGTTCAGTCACAGAGGGGGTCATCGCGATCTCCAGGTGCCGTCGGATCCGATCTTGATCCTGTTTCTCGCTTGGAGTAAATGAAGGTGAAAGCGGGTGGTTGAAACCTCTCCTCACTCATTAAGTGTAAGGTATGGAGGATCTGACAAGCTGTCTGCCCGAGAGGGTCCTGTGTACCATTTTTTCCAAAGAAGCCATGCCGAGGTCCTCGACTAGCCAGAGAAGTCTGCACACGCTAACTCAACACTTAATGGCTCAGCTACTCCCCTTGCAGGAGCTATGCGCAGTTAAGGTGGCGCCTGACGGAGAATATCAGTCAGAGTTTGACTGAAGGGACACCAGGCCTTGGATGATTGAGCACGCCTCTGTTAGGCGAATTTTCCTGAGTATATAGACTTAGTCCTTGTATTTTGTAATCATCAATGGTTGAGCAAGGCTCCTGGTTGTAAAACTCTTATGAAGCACTGTTATTCTGGTTATGCATGGACTCTTGAGACTTCTTGCCTTATGAATGTCAGTTTCCTTCACGTCTTTGTTTACACTGTGTTAGAGCAGCTCGGAATTGGAGGATCTAGTCGAGTTATGTCTGTTATAGGATGATGTAGGTTGGATCACTGTAACAGTTGCTTTGTTTCTAATCGGTCTCTGTGATTTTCTTACCGCTGAACGACTTGGAATTGGAGGATCCAGTCAAGTCCCCCTTTCAGTTTCTCGAATCCCTGAACCAAGAGGATCTTGCATTCAGAGTTTTTCTTCTACCAACTACTGGAAGGTCTGTTTCCTGAGGTAGTTTGTTCACTCCTCTCACCAAGTCTTCAACCTGTTTATCTTTAAATCAATTCATTGACTGAAGTTAGATCAAGACCTCCTTTGTTCCTTACATACCAGAACCAGTCCCTGAGTTGGAGTGATATCACCCTGAGTCTCTACCCATTTGATCACCCATTAAAAACTATCGTGACATAAAACTGATGGGCATTGGGCTCTGCTCCTGCAAGCAATCCAGGAGTGACTTCTAACGGTAACAAAAGGGAACCATGATCTGCATATAAGGATTTTTTTTTTGAATGAACGAAGGATGAAATGGTGATGTTTGGAATGTATGGCATTGTAAATTTTTAAAAAGATTGATGGAGGCACTCTTCTAAAATCGGTGAAACCCCAAGTTTTATATTTTGAAAGAAACCCTAAATCTTATTTTTTTGGCACTTCTTCATATATCACTGTACTTATTATCAAATCATTGTAATGTAAGAAAAGTGAAGGATAGTGTATACTTCGTCAAAGATGATTGTAATGTTAACTTGGAAAACAAAACATTTTGTAAAAGCAAAGTCAAGATTTTAAGGAGTTTTCATAATAAGGAGTTATAAGGGTTTATGCTTTTCTAATTGGAGTTATAAGGGTTTATGATTTTCTAATTGGAGTTATAAGGGTTTATATCCTTTATTTGTTGGGCATTTGAAGATATGTTTTTTTGTAAAGGTGTTTTAAGGAGTTTTTGGAAGCTATAAGGGGTCCATCATATTTAATAAATTGAATATTTGTCTTTGCTTAGTAGACCCTCCTTAAATGGAGTAAGGGGGTTTTAGGACCTTTCTTGTGTGGATTGGTTTGTATTGTGGTCTTAAGGAGGCCTTAGATATTTTACATCAAGCATATTTGAAGTACTTCAAAATGGTAGGAATGGGAAAAATGTTTAATATGTTGCACACATTGATTAGCAAGAGTCCATAATCTACAATTCCTATGCAAAAAGGAATGCTCACTAATGTTCTTACTTGTTTTTGCATACTTCACAAAAAGGTACATATACTTCAAACAAAAACAAAGTTTTTTACTGGGCAGTTGAAATCATTTAATGATGACACCAAAGAACAAGAAAACAAACTTAAGGAATAAGAAAACAAAATTGCATTTGTTGATTGTGAGTTGTAGTCTTTTTTCTTTGATCAAGTTAGTGTAGTTGTGACTAATAACAAAGCTCATAAATTGAAGGTTCAACAAGAGGATCAGATTGACCATATAGATAAATTTGTTAGATGGTGGGAAGAATTACAATTTAAATGAAACATATATGGTTTAGGATATGAAAAGGATCATGATAACCTTTTTCATATTCCTAATTATTATAAACTGATAACTTTTATTAGTAGTAGTTTTTTGGTTAATATTGATACAAAGGAAGAACTTGATACATAACATGTACAAGATGTTGATGAGGATGTTGATGAGGATGTTGATACAATTTTTTTTTATGATACTATTGTTGAGGATATTGATCATAATACATGTATTGATGATGATATAAGTATTGAGGATTTGTTGGTTGATGATGCTCAGTGGGACAAAGAACATGTGTCAACATTGTCACCAAGTTGGCCATGTTGAGTTAGATTGTGTTGATCCCCACCCATGTGTTTTTTGTGGGAAGAAAAACCATGTCTTAGAAAGGTGTTGGAATCAACTAAAGATTCAAAGGAAGTAGGTAAATTTTGAATAGTTAGGGTCTTCACGTTGGTGTTTGGAAGACAAGTTATTGGAATGATCTTATCGGCGATTTTATACATAGGTACAACCACAATTTATTGGATATATTTCTACAGTGGATGGACATGAATGCTTTTCAGGATTGGATGATACATAGTACGATCAAGGCCCGCTTGATATAGTCTTCTAAGTTGAAGATCAAGTTTTCAGAGTCCGTTCGAAGACGGTTTTATTACCCTTTTCTACTTTCAAGGGGGGTACATCTCATTATATAGACTTCTCACTTTTTAGTCCATAGGGGGGGAAATATTGATATGTCAGACTTCAAGTTTAGAAGTCTTACTTTCAGTATTGCAGTTCATGATGTTTGATTATGGATTAAGGATTTAGGATTGCAGATGGATTTATGATTTCAAGATGATGGATGATTGAGGATTGTTTGATTGTTTAAGGACATGATGATTGATGATTTCAAGGTTATTGAATATTGGATGGATAGTTTTCCATCTTTTTGGAATTTGATGGATTTTCCGACATGTTTTATGGACATTTGATTTTAGGATTTGGAGAAGTAATAACAATTTACTTGGTTTACTACTTGGAGGATTCTTGGCTACAAGATTTTTCATATATAGGTTTTGGATTTTGTTCAACACTTTTTTCTGTGAGCACAATTTTTGAATTTTTTTAATGTGTTGGTATGTGAGAGCTTCATAGTCTTCAGACTTCTCAGGGATGGTATTTTGACCTTGCAAAGGACATATGATTCTTCTGTTCTTTTCTCTTGGCATATTGGATTGTGAGGGGTTTTCAAGATATGGGATGTGTTAGACTTGCAACTGATTCACTTCTCATCAGGATTTGATCTCACTAGTTTGGGTTCACTTCAGTGACCACTCGAAGGATATCTGGCTCATTTGATGCACAATGAGTTTTCCATATTTAGTTTCCACATATGGTGGGTTTTTTCAGGTGGATCTTCATCGACACTCATGAGGTTTCATATCATGATTTATTGTTGGATAATTGGTTTGGACAGTTGGTTGTCATTGAAGTCAACCCTTGGAGAAATCTGGAATCCATAGATATGTGGTTGAGATAGATGGATAGTTAGTTTTCATTGGTGGAATGGTTGATGTTAGCATATGTGTTGGGTGCATTTGATGAAGTCTACATGTATCACTGAAGGTATGGTCATGAAACCCATAGTTGATTGAGGAATAAAGACACGAAGGTCAGTGTATTTGAACGTAAGACTACCATAGATGGATAATGTGTGTCATGCCATTTCCAGTGATAGGTGGTATGCCACATAGTTCCTCACTGTTGAGGAGATATGTCTTTGTGAAGTTGGAGGACCCTCAAAGAATCATTTAGAAGTTCCTATAAGGTCAAAAAAGAAGTCATTTATTCTAGAAGATCCTAGAAAATCATCAAGAAGTTTGCTAGTCAAAGTGGCTGCAACTAGAAGTTAATTATGGGTAAAGTTGTTGCAACAAGAAAATAATTAAAAATAAATTAGTTGCAACATGAAATTATGTGTTTACTAATTATGGGTAAAGTAGTTGCAGCAAGAAGGTGGGTTATCCCTAGAAGAAGGAAGACGGGTAAAACAATTACAAGATGGACCCTAAAGGAAGGCACTTGGGAAGTATAAATAAGAGATCAAGAGACTCCCATTAGAACATATTGAGCACATTGAATATATATCTTGTGAAAGGCTATTGGGAGGTACTCATTGATATATCTGAGGTAGCTGCATAAAGTCAATATTTTTTTAGCCACAATATTTCTGTAGCAGCAAGTTTCTGTAGCGACATAAATTTGATAGTTCTGTAGCTGCGGGTGGTTTTGTAGCTATAGGTTTCGGTAGCTATAGAAAGTGGCAGTTCTAGTAGCTGTGGGTACTTATGTAGCCACAAGTTTCAGTAGCTACAAAAAGTGGTAGCTTCGGTAGCTGTGGGTGGTTTTGTAGCTACAGAAAGTGGCAGTTTCAGTATGTGCGGGTGATTTGGCAGCTGCAGAAAGTTGGCAGTTCAGTAGTCGCATTAGAGTTGTAGATTGAATTTTTTTCACTTGTTGCATGGTATGGTACATGTCTTGATGATGATGCAACAATGTTGCTACATGATTAAAGATACGTCTATAAACATATTTTGAAGGTTATATCTTGGAAATGGTATGGTACATGTTAAGGTTATGTTTTGGTGATGGTATGGTACATGTTAAGGTTATATCTTGGTAATGGTATGGTACATGCTTGGTGATGCTAGCATATGATGAGAAACATCTTGGTGATGCAATGGTTCATGCTTTTATGCATGGTTTGGCACATGGTTGAGGCACATATCTTTATGATGATATGGTTCATTGTTAGAGGCACATCTTTGTGATATTGGAATATACTTGAGGCATATAATTGGTATAAGATCTCAGTTGATTATGATGCATGCTTGAGATTTTGGTTTATACATTGATGCATATGTTGACACACAGTTGATGATTGATGTACATGGTATAGGTGTTGGTGCATGGTTGATGCACTTGTTGTTGTACATGTTTTGGTGCATGGTTGATGCATGTGTTATCAAATATGTTGTGGTACACAGATGATGCTTGGTAGGGTACAGGTTGACGATTTGGTACATGATTGGTCGAGGCATGTGTTGGTGATGTTGGACATATAATTGAGAGGTGTCCTTGGTATATGATCCATGTGCGAGGATATGGTTGAGTATTAGTGACAATGATAGGTTGGACAAGTTGGTTACTGATAAGTTTACAATGATAGTGACATTTCTAGTGGCGGTGAAAGTGACAATGACAGTGGCAGTGATTGTGGTAGTGAAAGTTGGTCTACACTTATATTTTATGGTGATAAGACAGAGAAAGAAAAGGGGGTTGTAGCCTCCTTCTAGTTTGTGTCGGAGAACTTAGGGAGTTGGATCTTCCTTCGGGTTGGAGCTTGAGAATCAGGGGGTTGCAACCTGTTTTTGGTTGGAGCCAGATAACTTGGGGAGTTGTAGCTTCCTTCAGGTTAGAGCCTATAAATAGGGGGTTGTAGCATCCTTCCAATTGTAGCTAGAGAATTGGGAAGTTGGTACTTCCAATAATGTATTATTTGATATATAAGAAAACATTATGTGGTTTTCTCCCATTTGGGTTTCCAAATAAATTCTTGTGTACTGTGTATTTGATGTGATGCTCTAATGTTTATATGCTCATGATATATTGATGATACATTGATGATATACTTATAATTAATTTGAAGTTTGTATACTGTGTTTAAAAGTGGTAAAAGTTCTCATACTGATTCACCCCCCTCTTCGTATTCCAACAATTGGTATGAGAGCAGGTTCCTTCAGGAAACAGTTTAACCAGTAGAAGGTAGATCATGGAGAGCAACAATATGTATAAGAATGGAATACCATAGTTTTATGGAAACAACAATGGATTATGGAGAATAGGGATGAAAAAATATGTATAATCATGGGGATTTGATGTTTGGAAATTGATAGTAGATGGATACAAAGAGATTTCCACTCCTCCAATAGATAATGATGGAAAGAAACTCAGTAAAAACAATTTGAGGGATACAAATTCTATCTTGAATGGTTTGGTTGATTCAATATATGTCAAAGTTATGCATTGTGATTCTGCAAAGGAAATTTGGGACAAACTTCAGAACATTTATGAAGGAGATGCCAAAGTTAAGGAATCAAAGCTTCATACTTAGAGAGGTCAATTTGAGCATTTGAAAATGGAGGAAGATGAAGAAATTGTAGCTTACTTCTTACGAGTTGATGTAACAATAAATGCAATTAAAGGATTGGGCAAAGAATTTGATGAATCTATAATTGTTTAAAAGGTACCGAGATCTCTTTAAATGAGATTTGATCCTAAGATTTTAGCACTAGAAGAAAGAGAAAATTTGAGTACGATAAGCATGGATGAGATACATGGAATATTTACAACTTATTAAATGAGAACAAATCAGGAAAATCCATCCAAGACAGAAGAAACCTTCAAAGCATTCAAAAAGAAAAAGAAGAAGAAAAACCCTAAGTCAAATCCAAATTAAAGCTGTAGCGATGATTCAGACGAGGACAAAGAAATAGCCAACTTCGTAAGGAATTTAAAAAAAGGAACTAGAAAGTACAGAGGTAAGCTTCACTTAAAATGTCTTAATTGTGCTAAAATTGGTCATTTTTCAAACAAGTGTCCTTATGCTAGTAAGTTAGATACTCATGAAGAAGATGATCCCAAGAAAGAAAGTAAACATCAAAAGGGAAACAAAAGGAAAGTATTCAAGAAAAATATCTACTCAAGAGAAGACAATTCTTCATCTAATGTGATGGATT
>JASDQU010101954.1:32882-99480 GCA_032191745.1 Picea mariana
GGGGGGGGGGGGGGTTAAATCAGTAATAGAGAAATTTAATCCTTTTTAACCACATTATGCAATTGTTATTTATAATTGTGATCAATATATCATTATCACCCAATAATTGCAGAGCAAATAAGCCATGAACAAATGAATAATGATACACATACAGAGTACACCACTATTTTTATGGGAAAACCCAATGCAGGAGAAAACCACGTGTTAGCACAAGAAGTCACCTCCGGATTGCGTCAAAGGTAAGCCTAGTACCCATCAGAATTTATGTCACCGATTGATTTTTTAAAGGGGTCAAATGGGCGCAGACTTGAGATAATATCGTTTTAACTTAGGAAACTGGACTAGTATGCGTAAGCAATGAGGTCTGGAATCAACTTCAGCTAGTAAGTCAGAGTTAGGGTGAGTAGGAGGAAGAATTTGGTAAGAAAATGTAGAGACATGCCATGAACATCAGGTCTTCAGTAGCCTAAAGAAGAAAAAATGAAAACACAAGATCTTATTGGGTTCCAATTTCAATGAAACTAAAAGAAATCATGACAGTATTACAATCAACATCCATCATAACACAATAAAAACAATTCATGAGAATTAATCATACATGAACTCTCTCAGTATCAGAGGCAAATAAGAAAGAGAAAGAAAGCTGACTTTGATTAGTCTAGAAATCTCAGATCACAATACATAACCAGAGAACCAAAGACTTCACTAAAACTTTACAATACGAGAGCTTATATCTACCATCGACCCTCACAAAATATTAAAACTGAGTATTTATACTCAAAGAAACTTGATCCCTTCAGAAGTGCGTTCTGGTCATGGAATTCAAGGCTTGGCATCTACATCTTCTTCTGTCATGTTGCACTTGCATTCTTTTTTTAGACGTAAGATCAGATCAGTATGGGCTTCACAAGAAAATCCATGACAGGGAACTTTCCGCTGACAGTTAGCCCTCCACGGCCAGATTTTCCATGCTTTCCATTTATGTGGTGAAACGAGGTTTCAACCAACTTCCCAGTTTTCATTAAATACTTTCATTAGGATCAGGACGAGGCCTGACACCCATGACTGTTCCAGGTGAGCTCATAATTCCTTTGAGGCAATTTTGGCATCTCAAGGCCACGCCGATCCTTATCTGTGACCAACTCGGGCGCTTAAATATTTTGTGCAGCTCCATTCCCTTGCCCCACATGACCATGGGTTGTGACCTCGTGCTTATCCACATGAAATCTCAGGATTTCACATTTCAGGAGTTTATAATCCCCTTGATCTCCAATACTCCGATGCTCAAAATTTCGAAACGTCCCATTGGGATCCACGACCGGGTTTACTATAAAACTGACTGCTGCGATAATTTCTTCAAACACTTTGGTTGCCCGCTGCTTGGATGTGTGCTTATTCTTCTTTTGGACCCACTTTATATATGACCCTGGGCTATGATCATGGGCCTTACTCTCAGGCACATCAAGATTTTGCATTTCGCGAGTTCACATCGTGCTCCATGCTGAAATCTCCAAGTCGTGAAAGTGCGATCCCCAGATTGAATGACACACGTCCCTCTGAAAAGGATGGCCCAGATCATATCGACATTTCGGGACTTAGGGCCATCGACAATTCTCACCTCATCTTTCCCGAAAATATTTCCTCCGTGGTTCGGATCCTATGCCACGTGCCCTTCTAAAATGGACGACCAAGATCATTTTGGGATTTCGCGTGTTGCGAGTCTTCAAGACTTTCCCTCCTACTTCCCTGACTCACGAAATCGTAAAAAGATGATCTAACGGTCCAGATATCTCCTTTAATCAACAACTACGATCGTTTCAGGATTTTTCATTTCGCGAGTTCTGATGACTCTGCTCCTTGACTGCTCCATCTCGCAAAACCACGAAATGATAATCTTGCACCATGATTAAAACTTTTCTCGTCCCTTGATCTCGAGCCTTTTCCCTGGAACTAAACTTCGAGTAACTTTCGAATCCTGAATACCCGTGAACCACCGATTTGATTTGTTTGATGGATCTAATGGCCGAGACTGAGCTGGTGCTTGATGGATTTTCGCCGACTAGGTATGTGTGCACCTTTGCACAATCACGCCTTGACTTTGGATGAAAAACATTTGTGGGTTTTTTAATCCCACTTCTTTCGCATTTGGTCACCCAATGACCAACTTCAAAGGAAAACAATCCCCTTGCAAAAAAATGTGATAACATTAGGCTCCATGGGGGATAGGATCCTCCCCGTGAGGCTCTAAGATCTCCCTTTGCAGCTCCAGTCATCTTCTATTGGGCTATGGATTCAAGCTCAAAAACACCCTGCTGAAGAATATAAAGTCGACAAGTAAAAACAAAAATAAACACACATGCTCCAAGGAGCTTATTTATGTACAATCCTAAACTAATAAATTTTACACAGTGCTAGGTGAAAGAAAATTTACACCATAGCAATTCAAGTAACTTCCTAACTTGAATCTCCTCCACTCTGTCCATGATTGATAACAAAGAACACAACCGTGACAACCAAATGGTTACATTCCTCAGCTTTCTTCCTAATGACGAGGCTAGGATAAAGCTGGGTGGTTTCAAAACATGAAGGAAATACAACTCCATGAATTCCTCCACAGGCTCATAGGACAAGCGACAAACTCCAGAAAATTTGTTACAGGCAGCCTTCTTTGCTACACAATTTCTGACACATGGATAAATATCTTTGGTAGGCACAGGTGGGTGAACGGTCGACGTAGTCTGACTGGTCCCAGACAATGGTTGCTTGCGGACAATATCTGGACAAGAGAAAAACTGCCCCTTCTGATGCTCCTCTTCTTCTCCATAGCTCTCCCAAGGATCAGATTCATAATCATCATAAACAAGAACCTTGGGAAATATTTGCTCTTCCTCATGCTGCTCAGTGTCTTTTGAAGGTCTAGGATGGATGATTTCCTTGTAATATTTTTCTTTAGCGAATAAGGATAAGGCTCTACAGTCTGTTCTTGGAAATCTTGCATATCCAGCTTAGAATCTGATTTGTAGCTGTCATATACAGTTCGACTGCTCCTCTGGTCAACAAACTGTGATGTGGGGCTCTGCTGCTCTTCATCCAAATAATCATCAAAGCTAGGGGCAACAAGCACCTCATGAGCAGAAATCAAGGCCTTTATAGTTATGAAATCTTCATTATCATCCTCAGTAGAGCTACCAAGGACATTCACCTCAAGGACTAGAAAATCCTCTGCACTTTGTTCAGATTCCAACCTTTCTAGTTGGGCAGTGAGAGATTTTACCAGTTCCATAACTTTGCCCAAAACATATTCTTCCTCCTCGTAGCCTTCATCCTCATAGATTTCATTAGAAACAACCATATCTTGATCATGGCCGTCACATTCCTTACAACAATTATGATAGATTAACTCAGAGGAATAATACCTTTGACAATGCTTACTAAAATCTACATGAAACTGCTCTAGGGAGGAGATACTCACGGGCATCCCCATCCAATGAGAACATGAACTTCTTCATTAATACATCCTCATGATGTATCTCTCACTGATGCATGAGTTCATGAAACTCATGGCGGTGTCGAGCAGGGTTGTCGTCTTTGCGCTCTCTAAATATGGGAAAATAATCACCCCATTCATCCACACTAGGGACAACATTGGGAAAAACAGGAACAACAGAAAAATTAAAGGGAGCAAACCTTCAAGCCAAGATTTTGTCCATTTCAAACCAGTGGATTCGTCGATTGATTCTTTAACCATGGAGTCGCCAGGTGAATGATATGCAGAATAAGTGTGTTTGGTCTTTGTTCACCATAAAAAACCAGATCTAATCGTTGTGTTCTACCAGGGGCTATAGCTGTAGCCAGAGGCAGCCACACCAAAACAGTGGAGTCACCTCAGTGGAGTCGCCAGGTGCAAGCGCAATCTTCAAAGGTTCTGATATCTGATGCACCTTTAGAATCAAAAGTTCGATGCCGTTCTACCCAGGCAAAATATTCAATTCGTACCCGGCAACAACACCAGAAATGTTAGCACTATAAGTCATCTCTGGATTACATCGAAGGTAAGCCCGATACCCTTCATAATTTTATGTCACGTGTTTATTTTTTAAAGGGGTCAAATGGGCGCAGACTTGAGATAATATCGGTTTAACTCAGGAAACTAGACTAGTATGCGTAAGCAATGAGGTCTGGAATCAACTTCAGTCAGTAAGTAAGAGTTAGGGTGAGTAGGAGGAAGACTTTGGTAAGAAAATGTAGATACATGCCGTGAACATCAGGTCTTTAGTAGCCTAAGGAAGAAAAACTGAAAACACAAGATCTTATTGGGTTCCAATTTCAATGAAACTGAATGAAATCATGACGATATTACAATCAACATCCATCATAACAAAATCACAACAATTCATGGGAATCAATCATACATGAACTCTCTCAGTATCAGAGGCAAATAAGACAGAGAAAGAAAGTTGGCTTTGTGACACAGACCCCCAAACCCTCGGGTCGAGGTCTGCACAGGATCTGTCTAAATCTACCCTTTGAGTCTAATAGACTCTTTGGTTTTCCCTCAGGAAATAACCTTTACACACAACAATGTTTTTCCACAGGTCCTTATGAGTGTGCTCACGTGATCAAACGTGAAGCATCAACCCAAATCTCCAGACTTGAAATAGGATCTCACCCTTTGCAACTTCGGGACTTCGGGTTTCACTATTTCGCGATCTTTGATGTCAAAGGTTCTTATCTCTACAACTTTCGAAACCCGAATTTCCGAACTCCGATGCACTTGGAAAAGGTTGACTTTTCAACAGGATTCTCACTTCATCAGGGTTTTGGACTTCGTGATTTCACGAATCCGGATGCAAGGCTCTCCGTCCTTCGACCTCCGAACCCCGAAACAGTCCACAAGGTTTGACTTCGCCAATTGACAAAGACACGCCACCTGTCACCCTTGCGGTTTTATACCTTTGACGTAGACTCCTGCCACCTGTCAGTCTTTCGAGTTTTCGGGACTCTCGCTCCCAAAGCACTGTCTCCTCCGTCTTCAGACACCCGAAGTGCCGAAATCCCGAACCTCTAATCCAATTCCTCTAGCAACTCGCGACTTCGGGACTTTCATTTCGCTGTGCTCAACTCCTTTCCGTTAGGATCCACAAAATGCTGAAATGATCCGATGGCTTGTGCAAAGAACGATCAATGATCCACGTTGATTCTGGATCCTAGAGTGGTAATCTCGCCTGCCTCTAACTACCCTGCAACTTTCTTGGATGCTACGGTCCTCGCTATTTCGGGATTTCTCCTCGGAGAACTCCGACCGTTCAGTTCCTCCTCAAGAACCTCTGGTTCAAAAATCAACTCTCCGATCCTTCTCTGGGACGTGACTTCTGCACACCACTTGGTCTTCTCGCTTTATCTTGAATGATTCGAAGGCCCTAACCCTTCTGAGATTTCTTCACAACTCAGGTCTTCAAGAAGACTTCTGCATGCACTCTTTAAGACAATCCTTCGAATACCTCAACATATTTGAACCCCCGACTCTGTGCACTTTATCTGCAATAACAGTCTTTCAATCTCTCAACCTTAGTTGATAGATTATAATATTTCGCCCAGCCTGCGCACACCTTGCACGGCTCCTGTGCTTTGCCTGCACTTCTGTGGGAATGAGAACAACGATATACCACCTGAGCTTTCAGAGATGAACTCTGAACCTTCGTCAACGCACTCCTTGCGGATGTTTCACTACAATCCTCGCATGAAATTCTCTCACTCAGGAAGAGAAACAATTGAAACTCATTCTCCTTCTCTCAGATTCAAACATTCAACATGAAATAATACATTCATAGTACTAAAGAAAATGCATAATAGATAGCATAAAACAACTGTAAGCAGACCATTTAACATGTACAAACATAAAACATTATAACACCATAGATCTGAATTAAAGCTTCATATATTAATTCAAAGCTCTTGTACATGAGTTCTTCTTCTCAAATCTCTGCTACAACTCTCCCTTCTCTTGCTCTATGCTAATGTTCTAATGATACAATGATACAAAGATGAGGGTGTCTATATCCGTTTTCCCTCCTGTTCCTAAAACTGTCCAATCTGGAATTTAAATCTACCTACTTTCATTCACTATGCATAAATTCCTCTACCTCCTGCAGATGAGAGCGAATCACTCATGATTTGTTTACAATACGCAAGTACAATTCCCTTTAACCATTTCATTAATTCTTCAAAAACATTTCCAAAACATGTAAAATGTGTGTTGCACTTTCCAGCTGTCTTCTGCCTTCATGCTCGCTTGGCTGGCTGCTTACGATGCTCCTGCATCATACTCCCTCACTTGAAAATTTTCATGAACTCCTGTTCATGAGCTCTTGCATAGTCTGTCCATGCTTATAAATTTCTCCTTCATCCTCCCAACTGACATCTTCAACTGGATGTCCCTTCCATTTGACCAAGTATTCAAAATACTCTTTCCTCTTGGTCTTCCTACTGACCCTCTTATCAATTATACTTTCCATCTGTGGCTTTGCAGCTACAGAAATTTGTTTGGTCCATTGAACTTCTGTCTGTTCATTCTCTGCCCCTGCTTCTTCATCTCTATAAGGGTACAAATCTGAGATGTTGAATATTGGTGAAATTCCGATCCCATCGGGTAAGTCGATCTCATATGCATTTTCCCCAAATTTCTTTATGATCTTGCATGGTCCAATCTTCTTCATTTTTAGTTTGTTATACGTTCCCCTTGGGAACCTTTCTTTCCTCAGATGTGCAAGAATCAGATCACCAACTTCAAACTGAAGTTCTCTCCTGTGTTGATCTGCTCTGCGTTTATACTCTTGATTCAAATTTTGCAAATGTTTCCTCACTTGGATGTGAAGTTCCTTCATTGCTTTTGCAAAATCCTCTGCACTAACACGTCTAGTTTCATTCTGTTCTGAATCCTTCAATTCAGAAACTCCCCTTGGCTGCATTCCATATACAATTTGGAATGGTCTATGTCATGTGCTTCTATTGATTGAATCATTATAAGCAAATTCCACCTGTGGCAGAATGTGATCCCACTGAATGTGGTGTTCAGTCACTAGACTCCTCAGTACATCTCCCAAGATTCTGTTACAAATTCTATTTACCCATCCGTATGAGGGTGATATGTTGAGCTAAATGACAAATTTGTCCCCAGCTTCTTCTATAAAGTCCTTCAGAAATGTCCCACGAACTTGGTGTCTGATTTGAAAAAATACTCCTTGGTAAGCCGTGAAGTCTGACAACTTCTTTGAAAAATAGGTTCACAATATAAGTTGCGTCGCTGGTTTTCTGGCATGGTATAAAGTGTGCCATCTTTGAAAATCTGTCTACCACCACAAAGATTGAATCAAACCCTTTTTGTGTTCTTGGCAGCCCCAATATAAAATCCATGCTCACTGCATCCCACGACCTCTCAGGTATGGGTAATGGCTGGTATAACCCTGTGTTCTTCCTTTTTCCTTTTGTGTGCTGACAAATTCTACATCTGTCCACAAATATTTTGACATTTGTCCTCATCCTTGGCCAAAAATATGAGCCATTTAATTTTGAGAACGTTTTGTCATGACTGAAATGTTTGGCCAATCCTCCACTATGTTTTTCTTTTGACAGATTTTCCCTCATGGAGCATTTTGGAATACACAGTTGATTGCCTCTGAATAATAATCCATCCTGGATCATATATTCAGTCCATTGACTTCTGTCTCTGAGAATTGGATTCTTAGATGCCTCATACGCCTCTTTAAAATCTGGGTCATCTCTGTACATGTCCTTGAGGTTATCAAAACCCAAAGTTTTGACACTGAATTCCTGCATCAGCAAACATTTCTTGCTCAAAGCATCAACAACCTTGTTAGCAGTTCCAGAAATATGTTTAATTACAAAAGTAAAATTTTTCATGTATGCAACCCATTTAACATGTCTTTGGTTCAACTTCTCCTGTTGAGTCACAAATTGTAAAGCATGATTGTCACTGTACAAAACAAACTCTTTAGGAACCAAATAATGTCTCCATTTCTTCAGTGCTTGTATGACTGCATACAATTCCTTGTCATATGTTGAATATTTAATCTTTGATTCATTCATTTTCTCACTAAAGTATGCGATCGGTCTGTCATCTTGGCTCAAGACCGCTCCAATTGCAAATCCACTTGCGTCACACTTGACTTGAAACATCTTGTTGAAATCTGGCAACACCAAAATTGGTTGTTCAGTAATCTTCCTTTTCAACAGATTGAAACTTTCTCTGCTTCTTCCGTCCAGTGAAAAGATTTATGTCTTTTCTTCACCATGTCCATCATCGGTGCGCTAATTCCACTGAAATTTCTAATAAATCTCCTGTAGAAACTAGGCAATCCATGAAAGCTTCTAACTTCAAATATACTCCTCGGTGATGGCCAATTCTTAATCACCTCCACTTTATCTGGATCCATTTTCATCTTATCTGCAGAGATAAAAAACCCCAAATAAATGAGCTCTGTCCTCATGAATGGTGATTTCTTCATATTTATCAACAACTTCTCTTGTTGTAGTCTCTTCATCATTGTAGCCAAATGCTTCAAGTGTTATGTTTCTGTCTTGCTGAAAATCAATATATGATCAAGATATACGATGATGAATTTTTCTATGAAATCCTTCATGACTTCATTCATCAACCTCATGAAATTACTAGGCGCATTTGTTAGGCCAAATGGCATAACAAGCCATTCATACAACCCTTCATTTGTCTTGAAGGCTGTCTTCCATTCATCAACTTCCCTCATACGAATTTGATGATATCCGCTTTTCAAATCAATATTTGAAAATGTTTTTGCTCCACTCAAGAAATCCATTAAATCATCCATCCTTGGCAAAGGAAATCTATATCTGATGGTAATCTTGTTGATTTCCCTTGAGTCTGTACACATCCTCCAGCCTCCATCTTTTTTTGGGCTGAGCACTGTTTGAACAACACATGGGCTCAAGCTCTCTCTAACCAATCCTTTGTCAATTAAGTCCTAGACTTGTCTCTTGACCTCTTCATTCTCCTGCGGCATCAACCTGTACGCTACTTTGTTCAGTAAACTGGCTCCCGGTATAAGATCGATGTGATGACTTATACTTCTGATTGGTGGCAACGAACAAGGTAGTTCTTCCACTACTATATCAACAAACTCTTCCAGTAACTTTTGGATTTCCTCTGGTAAATCATCCACTCTTGTACTGGTTAAAACAATTCTAGGCTTCCTGACCATGATGAATTGTATATCTTCCTTCTTCTTAACCTCCTTAAAAAGTTCCTTCCCACTCATGAGAAGTATAGTGTTGCTCACTTTTGGTTTCACTTCTTTATCCTTAATTGGCAGCAACATGTGAGTTCTCCCATTCTTTTCCAGTGTGTATGTGTTCTTTCTCCCATCATGAATCACATTCCTATCATATTGCCATGGTCTACCCAACAATAGATGACAAACATCCATGGGAATGACATCACATAGTATTTCATCCTTATATCCTCCTATTTTAAATTCAACTAAACATTGTTTAGTGACATTTACCTGATGTCCTTTTTGTAGCCACGAAACTCTATATGGGCTTGGATGTTCAATAGTCTCCAGCTCCAGCTTTTCTACCATCTCTGTAGAAACTAGATTGTCTGTGCTACCACTGTCCACGATGACTTTGCATACCCTGTCTTTGGTCTTGCAAGCAGTCCGAAAAAGTCTGTTCCTTTGGGTTGGGTTCTCTGCCTCCTTTTCTGGCATTAAGAGAACTTTCCTCATCATTAGTGATCTTCCGCCCTCAGCATCTTCTGCCTCAAAATTACGTCCTTGTGCTTCAAAAATGTGAGTTTCACCACCTTCTTTCTTCTTATTTGGACACTCATAAGATTTATGTTCGATTTTTCCATAGGTAAAACATTTCACTTCACCACCTCTGCCTCTTCCTCTTCCTATGGCTCGAGGAAAAGTGTTTCTATCATCATACTGCCCTCTCTGTGAGGTTCCTCCTCTCTTAGGTTGAGGTTGAGTTTGAGGTTTCTTCCCCTCTTCTTTAGATTTCTGAGTTCTGTCTTGGGCAACTACTTTGCCTCTAACTTGACTTCTGCCTCGGCCTCTCTGACCTTGCTTCCAGATCATCTTCTCTTCAGCTTTCAAAGCTATCTAATAAGCATCCTCCACATTTCGAAAGCTCATCATGCTCATATCATCTTGAATGTCATACCACAGACCATTCATGTACTTGGAAACCTTTTCATCATCGCTTTCCCAATGACCTACTCTGATGTTTATCTTGTAGAACTCTTCAGTGTATTCTTTCACTGACATTAGATTCTGTCTCAAATTATGCATTCTCCGAAACAGAGTAATTTGATAATCCCTGGGTCTAAATTTGGCTTTCATTTTTGCGACCATTCTATCCCAACTTTTGATTTTCTGCTTGCCTTTGCAGCGTCTGTCAGCCTGGAGTTCATCCCACCACAGTGCTGCATGTCCTTTAAGTCTTGTGAAAGCATGTTTGAACTTCTTGTCTTCCTCGACGTCCTCATAGTCAAAATATTTATCCAAAGCTCTAATCCAGTCTAGAAGTTCCTCAACATCCAAGTTTCCCTCATACATGGGAATCTCCATTTTTTCCCTGGCACCTATCCTTGCAACAACCCTAAATAGGAATTCTTCCGCCGTATCTTCAGCTACAACTTCCTCAGTTCTGGCTTCATTTTCACTTTCAAATTCACTGATATCCCCAATGTCAACTGTCTGCCTCTGTGCCGTATCCATGGCATCAAGCCTGGCACGTAATTCACACATCTCTCTTTCCCTTGCCGGGTCAGGTAATTTCCTGTCTCTTCTTCTTGGCATTTCCCTTTCCTCTGGTGGATCAGGTATTTTCCTATCTCTTCTTCTCGGCGGCATGGCTGTAAAATTTCTCTTTTCTTTGCTACACAAAGCAAAGAAATCTTTCTAGGCTCTGATACCACAACTGAGGCAAACCCCCAAACCCTCGGTTCGAGGTCCGCACAAGATCACTCTAAATCTGCCCTTTGAGTCTAATAGACTCTTTGGTTTCCCCTCGGGAAATAACCTTCACACACAACAATGTTTTTCCATAGGTCCTTATGAGTGTGCTCAT
Organism: Picea mariana; assembly: GCA_032191745.1. Classification (NCBI taxonomy): domain Eukaryota; kingdom Viridiplantae; phylum Streptophyta; class Pinopsida; order Pinales; family Pinaceae; genus Picea; species Picea mariana. The sequence continues at coordinate 44,016 of JASDQU010101954.1, forward strand.
GCGATCAAACACGAAGCATCAACCCAAATCGCCTGAACCGAAATAGGATCGCACCCTTCGCAACTTTCGGATTTCGGGTTTGGCGATTTCACGATCTCTGATGTCAAGGGTTCTTATCTCTACGACTTCCAAAACCTGAATTTCTGAACTCCGATGCACTCAGCAAAGGTTGACTTTTCAACGGGCTTCTCACTTCATCGGGGTTTTGGACTTCGCGATTTCGCGAATCCGGATGCAAGGCTCTCCGTCCTTCGACCTCCGAACCCCGAAACGGTCCACAAGGTTTGACTTCGCCAATTGATGAAGACATGCCACCTGTCATGCTTGCGGTTTTCTACCTTTGACATAGACTCCTGCCACCTATCAGTCTTTCAGGTTTTCGGGACTCTTGCTCCCAAAGCGCTGTCTCCTCCGTCTTCCGACACCTAAAGTGCCGAAATCATGAACCTCTAATCCAATTCCTATCGCAACTTGCGACTTCAGGACTTTCGTTTTGCTGTGCTCAACTCCTTGTCATTAGGATCCCCAAAATGCTGAAATGATCCGACGGATTGTGCAAAGCACAATCAATAATCCATGTTGATTCTGGATCCTAGAGTGGTAATATTGCCTACCTCTAACCACCCTGCAACTTTCTTGGATGATATGGTCCTCGCTATTTCAGGAGTTCTCCTCAGAGAATTCTGACTGTTCAGTTCCTCCTCAAGAACCTCTGGTTCAAAAATCGACTCTGCGATCCTTCTCTGGGACGTGACTTCTGCACACCACTTGGGCTTCCTGCTTTCTCTTGAATGATTCAAAGGCCCTAACCCTTCTGATATTTCTTCACAACTCAGGTCTTCAAAAAGACTTCTGCATGCACTCTTTGCAGAAATCCTTCGAATACCTTAGCGTATTTGAACCCCCTACTCTGTGCACTTTCTCTGCAACAACAGTCTTTCAATCTCTCAACCTTAGTTGATAAATTCTAAGGTTTCGCCCAGCCTGCGCACACCTTGCACAACTCCTGTGCTTTGCCTGCACTTCTGTGGGAATGAGAATAACGGTATCCCACCTAAGCTTTTAGAGATGAACTCTGAACCTTCATCAACGCACTCCTTGCGGACGTTTCACTGCACTCCTCGCAGGAAATTCTCTCACTCAGCAAGAGAAATAATTGAAACTCATTCTCCTTCTCTTAGATTCAAACATTCAACATGAAATCATACATTCACAGTACTAAAGCAAATGCATAATAGATAGCATAAAACAACTGTAAGCAGACCATTTAACATGTACAAACATAAAACATCATAACACCATAGATCTGAATTAAAGCTTCATATATTAATTCAAAGCTCCTATACATGAGTTCTTCTTCTCAACTCTGTGCTACAACTCTCCCTTCTCTTGCTCTATGCTAATGTTATAATGATACAATGATACAAAGATGAGGGTGTCTCTATCCATTTTCCCTCATGTTCCTAAAACTGTCTAATCTGAAATTTAAATCTACCTACTTTCATTCACTATGCATAAATGCCTCTACCTCCTGTAGATGAGAGTGAATCGCTCATGATCTGTTTACAATATGCAAGTATGCTTCCCTTTAACCATTTCATTAATGCTTCAAAAACATTTCCAAAACATGTAAAATGTGTGTTGGACTTTCCAACTGTATTTTTCCTTCATGCTCTCTTGACTGGCTTCTTACGATGCTCCTGCATCATACTCCCTCGCTTGAAAATTTTCATGAACTCCTGTTCATGAGATCTTGCACGGTTTGTCCATGCTTTTGAATTTCTGCTTCATCCTCCCAACATGCATCTTCAACTGGATGTCCCTTCCATTTGACCAAGTATTCAAAATACTCTTTCCTCTTGGTCTTCCTGCTGACCCTCTTATCAATTATACTTTCCATCTGTGGATTTGCAGCTACAGGCATTTGTTTGGTCCACTGAACTTCTGTCTATTCATTCTCTGCCCCTGCTTCTTCATCTCTGTAAGGGTACAAATCTGAGATGTTGAATATTGGTGAAATTTCAATCCCATCGAGTAATTCGATCTCATATGAATTTGCCCCAAATTTCTTTATGATCTTGCATGGTCCAATCTTCTTCATTTTCAGTTTGTTATATGTTCCCCTTGGGAACCTTTCTTTCCTCAGATGTGCAAGAATCAGATCACCAACTTCAAACTGAAGTTCTCGCTTGTGTTGATCTGCTCTGTGTTTATACTCTTGATTCAAATTTTGCAAACGTTCCCTCACTTGGCTGTGAAGTTCCTTCATTTCTTCTGCAAAATCCTCTGCACTAGCACTTCTAGTTTCATTCTGTTCTGAATCCTTCAATTCAAAAACTCCCCTTGGATGCATTCCATATACAATTTGGAATGGACTCTAGCCTGTGCTTCTATTGATCAAATCATTATAAGCAAATTCCGCCTGTGGCAGAATGTGATCCCACTGACTGTGGTGTTCAGTCACTAGACTCCTTAGTAAATCTCCCAAGCTTCTGTTTACAAATTTTGTTTGCCCATCTGTCTGAGGGTGATATGCTGAGCTAAATGAAAAATTTGTCCCCAACTTCTTCCATAAAGAAAATGAATCTTTCTAGGCTTTGATACCACAACTAACGTAGACCCCCAAACCCTCAGGTCGAGGTCCGCACAAGATCGCTCTAAATCTTCCCTTTGAGTTTAATAGACTCTTTGGTTTCCCCTCGGGAAATAACCTTCACACACAACAATGTTCTTCCATAGGTCCTTATGAGTGTGCTCACGTGATCAAACACGAAGCATCAACCCAAATCTCCTGACCCGAAATAGGATCGCGCCCTTCGCAACTTCAAGATTTTGGGTTTCACGATTTTACGATCTTTGATGTCGAGGGTTTTGATATCTACAACTTCCAAAACCCTAATTTCCAAACTCCGATGCACTCAAAAAAGGTTGACTTTTCAATGGGCTTCTCACTTCATCAGGGTTTCAGACTTCGTGATTTCGCGAATCCGGACGCAAGGCTCTCCGTCCTTCGACCTCCGAACCCCGAAATGGTCCACAATGTTTGACTTCGCCAATTGATGAAGACACGCCACCTGTTGCCCTTGTGGTTTTCTACCTTTGACGTAGACTCCTGCCACCTGTCACTCTTTCAGGTTTTCGGGACTCTCCCTCCCAAAGCACTATCTGCTCCATCTTCTGACACCCGAAGTGCTGAAATCCTGAACGTCTAATCGAATTCCTGTCGCAACTCGTGACTTCGGGACTTTCATTTTGCTGTGCTCAACTCCTTGTTGTTAGGATCCCCGAAATTCTGAAATGATCTGACGGCTTGTGCAAAGCATGATCAATGATCCACGTTGATTCTAGATCCTAGAGTGGTAATCTTGCCTGCCTCTAAACACCCTGCAACTTTCTTGGATGCTACGGTCCTCGCTATTTCGGGAGTTCTCCTCGGAGAATTTTGACCGTTCAGTTCCTCCTCAAGAACCTCTGGTTCAAAAATTGACTCTGTGATCCTTATGTGGGACGTGACTTCTGCACACCACTTGGGCTTCCCGCTTTCTCTTGAATCATTCGAAGGCCCTAACCCTTCTGAGCTTTCTTCGCAACTCAGGTCTTCAAGAAGACTTCTGCACACACTCTTTGCGGCAATCCTTCGAATACCTCAGCGTATTTGAACCCCCAACTCTATGCACTTTCTCTGCAATAACAGTCTTTCAATCTCTCAACCTTAGTTGATAAATTCTAAGGTTTTGCCCAGCCTACGCACACCTTGCATGGCTCCTGTGCTTTGCTTACACTTCTGTGGGAATGAGAACAATGGTATCCAACCTGAGATTTCAGATATGAACTTTGAACCTTCGTCAATGCACTCCTTGCAGACGTTTCACTGCACTCCTCGTAGGAAATTCTCTCATTCAGGAAGAGAAACAATTGAAACTCATTCTCCTTCTCTCAGATTCAAACATTCAACATGAAATCATACATTCACAGTACTAAAGCAAATGCATAACATATAGCATATAACAACTATAAGCAGACCATTTAACATGTACAAACATAAAACATCATAACACCATAGATCTGAATTAAAGCTTCATATATTAATTCAAAGCTCCCGTGCATGAGTTCTTCTTGTCAACTCTCTACTACAACTCTCCCTTCTCTTGCTCTATGCTAATGTTCTAATGATACAATGATACAAAGATGAGTGTGTCTATATCCGTTTTCCCTCCTGTTCCTAAAACTGTCTAATCTAGAATTTAAATCTACCTACTTTCATTCACTATGCATAAATACCTCTACCTCCTGCAGATGAGAGCGAATTGCTCATGATCTGTTTACAATACGCAAGTACACTTCCATTTAACCATTTCATTAATACTTCAAAAACATTTCCAAAACATGTAAAATGTGCATTTCACTTTCCAGCTGTCTTCTGCCTTCATGCTCGCTTGGCTGGCTACTTACGATGCTCTTGCATCATACTCCCTCACTTGAAAATTTTCATGAACTCCTGTTCATGAGCTCTTGCATGGTCTGTCCATGCTTCTAAATTTCTGCTTCATCCTCCCAACTGACATATTCAACTGGATGTCCCTTCCATTTGACCAAGTATTCAAAATACTCTTTCCTCTTGGTCTTCCTGCTAACCCTCTTATCAATTATACTTTCCATATGTGGCTTTGCAGCTACATGCATTTGTTTGGTCCACTAAACTTCTATCTGTTCATTCTCTACCCCTGCTTCTTCAGCTCTGTAAGGGTACAAATCTGAGATGTTGAATATCGGTGAAATTTTGATCCCATCGAGTAATTCGATCTCATATGCATTTGCCCCAAATTTCTTTATGATCTTGCATGGTCCAATCTTCTTCATTTTTAGTTTGTTATACGTTCCCCTTGGGAACCTTTCTTTCCTCAGATGTGAAAGAATAAGATCACCAAATTCAAACTGAAGTTCTCACCTGTGTTGATCTGCTCTACGTTTATACTCTTGATTCAAATTTTGTAAACGTTCCCTCACTTGGCTGTGAAGTTCCTTCATTGCTTCTGCAAAATCCTCTGCACTAGCACTTCTAGTTTCATTATGTTATGAATCCTTCAATTCAGAAACTCCCCTTGGCTTCATTCCATATACAATTTGGAATGGAATCTGTCCCGTGCTTCTATTGATCGAATCATTATAAGCAAATTCCGCCTATGGCAGAATGTGATCCCACTGACTGTGGTGTTCAGTCACTAGACTCCTCAGTAAATCTCCCAAGCTTATGTTTACAAATTTTGTTTGCCCATCCGTCTGAGGGTGATATGTTGAGATAAATGACAAATTTGTCCCCATATTCTTCCATAAAGTCCTTCAGAAATGTCCCACGAACTTGGTGTCTCGATCTGAAACAATACTCCTTGTTAAGCCATGAAGTCTGACAACTTCTTTGAAAAACAGGTTCGCAATATAAGTTGCATCGCTGGTTTTCTGGCATGGTATAAAGTGTGCCATCTTTGAAAATATGTCTACCACCACAAAGATTGAGTCAAACCCTCTTTGCATTCTTGGAAACCCCAATATAAAATCCATGCTCACTGCATCCCATGGCCTCTCAGGTATGGGTAATGGCTGGTATAACCCTATGTTCTGCCTTTTTCCCTTTGTGTGCTGACAAATTCTACATCTGTCCACAAATATTTTGACATCTTTCCTCATCCCTAGCCAAAAATATGAGCCAATTAATTTCGATAACGTTTTGTCATGACCGAAATGTCTGGCCAATCCTCCACTATTTTTTTCTTTCAACATATTCTCCCTCATGGAGCATTTTGGAATACACAGGTGATTGCCTCTGAATAATAATCCATCCTGGATCATATATTCAGTCCATTGACTTCTGTCTCTGAGAATTGGATTCTCAAATGCCTCATATGCCTCTTTAAAATCTGGGTCATCTCTGTACATGTCCTTGAGGTTATCAAAACCCAAAGTTTTGACTCTGAATTCCTGCATCAACAAACATTTCCTACTCAAAGCATCAACAACTTTGTTAGCAGTTCTAGAAATATGTTTAATTACAAAAGTAAAATTCTGCATGTATTCAACCCATTTAACATGTCTTTGGTTCAACTTCTCCTGTTGAGTCACGAATTCTAAAGCATGATTGTCACTGTACAAAACAAACTCTTTAGGAACCAAATAATGTCTCCATTTCTTCAGCGCTTGTATGACTGCATACAATTCCTTGTCATATGTTGAATATTTAATCTTTGCTTCATTCAGTTTCTCACTAAAGTATGCGATCGGTCTGTCATCTTGGCTCAAGACCGCTCCAATTGCAAATCTGCTTGCATCACACTTGACCTGAAACGTCTTGTTGAAATCTGGCAACACCAAAATTGGTTGTTCAGTAATCTTCCTTTTCAACAGATTGAAACTTTTCTCTGCTTCTTCCGTCCAGTGAAAAGATTTATGTCTTTTCTTCACCGTGTCCATCACCAGTGCGCTAATTCCACTGAAATTTTTGATAAATCTCCTGTAGAAACTAGGCAATCCATGAAATCTTATAACTTCAAATATACTCCTCGGCGATGGCCAATTCTTAATCACTTCCACTTTATCTGGATCCATTTTCAGCTTATCTGCTGAGATAACAAACCCCAAATAAATGAGCTCTGTCCTCATGAATGGTGATTTCTTCATATTTATCAACAACTTCTCTTGCTGTAGTCTCTTCATCACTATAGCCAAATGCTTCAAGTGTTCTATTTCTGTCTTGCTGAAAATCAATATATCGTCAAGATATGCAATGACGAATTTTCCTATGAAATCTTTTAGGACTTCATTCATCAACCTCATGAAAGTACTAGGTGCATTTGTTAGACCAAATGGCATAACAAGCCATTCATACAACCCTTCATTTGTCTTGAAAGCTATCTTCCATTCGTCACCTTCCCTCATACGAATTTGATGATATCCGCTTTTCAAATCAATCTTTGAAAAAAAAAATTCTCCACTCAAGCAATCCATCAAATCATCCATCCTTGGCAAAGGAGATCTATATCTGATGGTAATCTTGTTGATTGCCCTTGAGTCTGTACACATCCTCCAGCCTCCATCTTTCTTTGGGCTGAACACTGTTGGAACAACGCATGGGCTCAAGCTCTCTCTAACCAATCCTTTGTCCATTAAGTCTTGGACTTGTCTCTTGAACTCTTCAATCTCCTGTGGCGTCAACCTGTATGTTGCTTTGTTCGGTAAACTAGATCCCGGTATAAGATCGATGTGATGAATTATACTTCTGATCAGTGGCAACGAACAAGGTAGTTCATCCACTACTATATCAGCAAATGCTTCCAGTAACTTCTGGATTTCCTCTGGTAAATCATCCACTCTTGTACTGGTTAAAACAATTCTAGGCTTCCTGACCATGATGAATTGTATATCTTTCTTCTTCTTAACCTCCTTAAGAAGTTCCTTCCCACTCATGAGAAGTACAGTGTTGCTCACTTCTGGTTTCACTTCTTTATCCTTAATCGACAACAACATGTGAGTTCTCCCATTCTTTTCTAGGGTGTATGTGTTCTTTCTCCTATCATGAATCACATTCCTATCATATTGCCATGGTCTACCCAGAAATAGATGACAAACATCCATGGGAATGACATCACATAGTATTTCATCCTTATATCCTCCTATTTTAAATTCAACTAAACATTGTTTAGTGACATTTACCTGATGTCCTTTTTGTAGCCACGAAACTCTGTATGGGCTTGGATGTTCAATAGTCTCCAGCTCCAACTTTTCTACCATCTCTGTAGAAACGAGATTGTCTGTGCTACCACTGTCCACGATGACTTTGCATACCCTGTCTTTGGTCTTGCAAGAAGTCCAAAAAAGTCTGTTCCTTTGGGTTGGGTTCTCCACCTCCTTTTTTGGCATTAGGAGAACTTTCCTCATCATTAGTGATCTTCCACCCTCAACATCTTCTACCTCAACATTACATCCTTGTGCTTTGAAAATGTGAGTTTCACCACCTTCTTTCTTCTTATCTAGACACTCATAAGATTTATGTCCGATTTTTCCACAGGTAAAACATTTCACTTCACCACCTCTGCCTCTTCCTCTTCCTATGGCTCGAGGAAAAGTGTTTCTATCATCATACTGCCCTCTCTATGAGGTTCCTCCTCTCTCATGTTGAGTTTGAGTTTGAGGTTTCTTCCCCTCTTCTTTATATTTCTGAGTTTTGTCTTGGGCAACTGCTTTGCTTCTAACTGGACCTCTGCCTCGGCCTCTCTGAACTTGCTTCCGAATCAGCTTCTCTTTAGCTTTCAGAGCTATCTGATAAGCATCTTCCACATTCCGAAATCTCATCATGCTCATCTCATCTTGAATATCATACCGCAGACCATTCATGTACCTGGCAACCTTTTCATCATCGCTTTCTTGATGACCTGCTCTGATGTTTATCTTGTATAACTCTTCAGTGTATTCTTTCACTAACATCAGCTTCTGTCTCAAATTCTGCATTCTTCGAAACAGAGTAATTTGATAATCCCTGGGTATAAATTTGGCTTTCATCTTTGCGACCATTCTATCCGAGCTTTTGATTTTCTGCTTGCCTTTGCAGCGTCTGTCAGCCTACAGTTCATCCCACCACAGTGATGCATGTCCTTTAAGTCTTGTGACAACATATTTGACCTTCTTGTCTTCCTCGATGTCCTTATAGTCAAAATATTTATCCAGATCTCTAATCCAGTCTAGAAGCTCCTCAACATCTAGGTTTCTCTCATACATGGGAATCTCCATTTTTTCCCTGGCACCTATCCTTGCAACAACCATGAATAGGCGTTCTTCTACAGCATCTTTGACTGCAACTTCCTCGGTTCCAACTTCATTTTCACTTTAGATTCGCTGATATCCCCAGCGTCAACTGTGCACCTCTGTGTCATCTCCATGGCATCAAGACTGGCACGTAATTCACGCATCTCTCTTTCCCTTGCCGGGTCAGGTAATTTTCTGTCTCTTCTTCTTGGCATTTCCCTTTCCTCTGGTGGATCAGATATTTTCTTGTCTCTTCTTCTCGGCAGCATGGCTGTAAAATTCCTCTTTTCTTTGCTACAGAAAGCAAAGAAATCTTTCTAGGCTCTAACACCACAACTGACGCAGACCCCCAAACCCTCGGGTCGAGGTCCACACATGATCGCTCTAAATATTCCCTTTGAGTCTAATAAACTCTTTGGTTTCCCCTCGGGAAATAATCTTCACACACAATAGTGTTTTTCCACAGGTCCTTATGAGTGTGCTCATGCGATCAAACATGAAGCATCAACCCAAATCTCCTGACCCAAAATAGGATCGCGCCCTTCGCAACTTCAGGATTTCAGGTTTCACGATTTCGCGATCTCTGATGTCGAGGGTTCTTATCTCTAAAACTTCCGAAACCTAAATTTTCAAACTCCGATGCAATCAGAAAAGGTTGAATTTTCAACGGGCTTCTCACTTCATCGGGGTTTCGGACTTCGTGATTTCGTGAATCCGGATGCAAGGCTCTCCGTCCTTCGACCTCCAAACCCCGAAATGGTCCACAAAGTTTGACTCCGCCAATTGACGAAGACACGCCACCTATCACCCTTGCGGTTTTCTACCTTTGGCGTAGACTCCTGCCACCTGTCACTCTTTCGGGTTTTCGGGACTCTCCCTCCCAAAGCACTGTCTCCTCTGTCTTCCGACACATGAAGTGCCGAAATCCCGAGCCTCTAATCCAAGTCCTGTCACAACTCATGACTTCAGGACTTTCGTTTCGCTGTGCTCAACTCGTCATTAGGATCCCTGAAATGCCGAAATGACCCGATGGCTTTTGCAAATCACGATCAACGATCCATGTTGATTCTAGATCCTAGAGTGGTAATCTCGCCTGCCTCTAACCACCCTGCAACTTTCTTGGATGCTACGGTCATTGCTATTTCGGGAGTTATCCTGGAAGAATTCTGACCGTTCAATTCCTCCTCAAGAATCTCTGGTTCAAAAATTGACTCTGCGATCCTTCTCTGGGACGTGACTTCTGCACACCACTTGGGCTTCCCACTTTCTCTTGAATGATTCGAAGGCCCTAACCCTTATGATCTTTCTTCGCAACTCAGGTCTTCAAGAAGACTTCTTCACACACTCTTTGTGGCAATCCTTCGAATACCTCAGCGTATTTGAACCCCCGACTCTATGCAATTTCTCTGCAACAATAGTCTTTCAATCTCTCAACCTTAGTTGATAAATTCTAAGGTTTCACCCAGCCTGCACACACCTTGCACGGCTCCTGTGCTTTTCCTGCACTTATGTGGGAATGAGAGCAACGGTATCCCACCTGAGCTTTTAGAGATGAACTCTGAACCTTCGTCAACACACTCCTTGCGGACGTTTCACTGCACTCCTCGTAGGAAATTCTCTCACTCAGGAAGAGAAACAATTGAAACTCATTCTCCTTCTCTTAGATTCAAACATTCAACATGAAATCATACATTCACAGTACTAAAGCAAATGCATAATAGATAGCATAAAACAACTATAAGTAGACCATTTAACATGTACAAACAGAAAACATCATAACACCATAGATCTGAATTAAAGCTTCATATATTAATTCAAAGCTCCTGTACATGAGTTCTTCTTCTCAACTCTCTCCTACAACTGTCCCTTCTCTTGCTCTATGATAATGTTCTAATGATACAATGATACAAAGATGAGGGTGTCTATATCCGTTTTCCCTCCTGTTCCTAAAACTTTGTAATATGGAATTTAAATATACCTACTTTCATTCACTATGCATAAATGCCTCTACCTCCTGCAGATGAGAGAGAATCGCTCATGATCTGTTTACAATACACAAGTATGCTTCCCTTTAACCATTTCATTAATGCTTCAAAAACATTTCCAAAACATGTAAAATGTGTGTTGCACTTTCCAGCTGTCTTCTTCCTTCATGCTCGCTTGGCTGGTTACTTACAATGCTCCTGCATCACTTTGATTAATATAGAAATCTCATATCACAATACATAACCAGAGAACCAGAGACTTCACTAAAATTTTACAATACGAGAGCTTAGCTCTACCATCAACCCTCACAAAATATTAAAATTGAGTATTTATACTCAAATCAACTTGCTCCCTTCAGAGGAGCGCTTTGGTAATGGAATTGAAGGCTTGGCGTCTTCATCTTCTTCTGTCAGGATGCACTTGCATTCTTTTGTTAGATGCAAGATCAGATCGGTATGGGCTTCACAAGAAAATCCATGACAGGGAACTTTCGGTTGACAGTCTGCCCTCCACGACCAACTTTTCCATGCTTTCCATTTATGTGTTGAAATGAGGTTTCAACCACCTTCCCATTTTCATTAACTACTTTCATTGGGATCGGGATGAGGCATGACACCCATGACTGTTCTAGGCGAGCTCATAATTCCTTTGAAGCAATTCTGGCGTCTTGAGGCCACGCCGATCCTTCTCTATGACCAACTCGGGCTCAACAATATTTCACATGGCTCCATTCCCTTGACCCACACGATCATGGGTTGTGAACTTGCACTTATCCACATGAAATCTCAAGATTTTGCATTTCGAGAGTTTCTACTCCCCTTGATCTCCAATACTCTGATGCTCGAAATTGTGAAACGGACCATCGATATCCATGACCGGGTTTACTATAAAATCGACGGCTGCGATCATTTCTTCGAATACTTTGGTTGCCTGCTGCTTGGATGGGCACTTATTCTTCTTTTGGCCCCACTTTCTATATGACCCTGGGCTGTGATCGTGGGCCTTACTCTCAGGCATGTCGCGATTTCGCATTTTGCGAGTTCACGTCATGCTCCATGCTGAAATCTCCAAGTCATGAAAGTGTGATTCCTAGATCGGATGACACACGACCCTCTGAAAAGGACGGCCCATATCGTATCATTGTTTTGGGACTTAGGGCCATCGACACTTCTCACCTCAGCTTTCCTGAAAATATTTCCTCCATGGTTCGGATCCTATGCTACGTGCCCTTTTAAAATGGATGACTGAGATCATTTCGGGACTTTGTGTGTCACGAGTCTTCAAGACTCACCCTCCTACTTCCCCGACTCGTGAAATCGCGAAAAGCTGATCTAATGGTCCAAATCTCCTTTGATCAATGATTGCGATCTTTTCACGATTTCGCATTTCGCGAGTTCTAATGACTCTGCTCCTTGACCACTCCATCGCACGAAACCACGAAATGCTAATCTTGCGCCATGTTTAAAATTTTTCTTGTCCCTTGATCTCAGGCCTTTGTCTTGGCACTAAACTTTGAGAAACTTTTAGATCCTGAATACCCGTGAACCGCCGATTTGATTTGTCTAATGGATCCAACAGCCCAGACTAAGCCTGTGCTTGATGGATTTTCGCCAACCAGGTATGTATGCGCCTTTGCACAATCGCGCCCCGACTTTCGATGAAAAACATTTGTTTGTTTTTGAAGCCCACTTCTTTCACATTTGGTCACTCAATGACCAGCTTCAAAGGCAAGCAATCGCCTTGCAAAAATATGTGATAACACCACGTGATTTTTTTTCTTATATGTCTTTAATAATTACATTCATTAGATGCACCAAATTCCTTTGTTCTCTAGATGCAACTGGAAGGAGGCTCCGACCCCCTATTTTCAGGCTACAACCTGAGAGAAGCTCCAACTTCCCTATTCTCTGTATACAACCAAAAGTAGGCTACAAATGCCTATGTTCTCTAGATACAACCAGAAGGTGGGTACAACCACCTATCATTGCCCTGTCCAACCACCATGAAATATAACTGCCAAATGTAGAAACTGAATATGTCACTGTCACAACATGTTTTGTCAAATCTGTCACTGAGAAACCTGTCACTGTATACTCATCAACCAATCTGATATGATCACATATACCTCAAACACTATACCACAAGTCTATACCTCAAACCATGTGCTAGAACCTCATTGTTATATAATCTCTATCTGTACCAATAACTTCAACAACATACCTCAAACAAAATCCCTTAAACATGAACCAATACTAAACTTCAATAGATCTGCCTCAGGTCAACTCTACAGTAAGTCCTAAAATTCCAAGAGGGCATCCAAAAGATTTACAAGGAAAACCCTCAATCAGATTCATAAATTCAACACTACACATATGAAAACCATACATTTTTTCTTCTTGTAGCGTTCTACTGCCACGGTTTTGTTAACAGGATTCCGTTGTCGCAATTTTTCTGTCGCACTTTTTCTGCCATGGTTTTTCTGCTGCAATTTTTTGCTGCACCTTTTCTGCTGCACTATTTCTTTCCGTGATTTTCCTGACTCAATTTTTCTGCTGCACTTTTTTCTGTCGTACTTTTAATTCCACACTTTTCCTTCTGCGATTTTTCTTCCGCACTTTTTCTGCCGCACTTTTTCTGTCGCGATTTTTCTTCTTGGATTATTTTCTTATTCCAACAACCTAACATGTGATTAACTCCTAGTTTTACTCACTTGACTAGTCAACTTCTTTTAGGATCTTCTAGAATAATTTTGACTTTTTTGACCTTCTAGATAACTCATGAGGGTTCTCCAATTTCACAAGGCCATAACTCTCTAATTGTGAGGAGTTGTGTGGCGTTCCATGTATCACCGGAAATGGCATAACATGTACTATCCATATAGAATAGTATTACCTGCAAATATATTAAACTTCATGCCATTATACATCAATCAAACTGAATTCCATTAACCATACTATTGGGGCTACCCGAATTTTCTTTTGGACTTTCTTCAAGGGTTGACATCAATGACAACCAACCCAAGTAATCAATGAAATCCCCCTTTGGCATTGATCACAACACTCTGATGCAACTCTAAAGTCATATCACTTATGCTCCCCTTGTGACCATCGATCCACATGGAAACATGCCTTTGTTCTCTCTTTCCAAGTATCCAAGTCTCTTACCTGCATCTGGTGAATCTCTCCCACTTTGACATCACGGAAAAGGTAACTTTCTGTCCGGAGATGCTCCCCCTAACTGAACTATCCTTGGGGTTGCTCCCCCTAGCCGAACTCTTCCTGAACCTATTCTCCCAACCTAAATTGTCCTATGTATGGTGCTTCCTTGTGTAAATATAAGAAATATAAGACAAGCATTCAAAAGCATTCATTTGGGAGTAGAAATTTTTCTGAGTCTCTAGAGAAGATACTCAAAGGATTCTTTTGGAAGAGGTTTTGTGAAGATATGTGCAACCTATTCCTTTGTCCCCATATATTGAACTCTGATGTTCTTCTTTTCAACATGTTCCCATAGAAGTGATACTTGATTGGAATGTGATTCATCTTGGAGTGCATCACTGGATTATTTGAGATACTGATAACGCTTTTATTATCACAATATATAGGAATGGGCTCATCATACTCAACGTACATATCTATCAAAGTTTCTTTCATCCATAGAACCTGTGTACAACATGCTGTTGCTACAATATACTCTGCTTCAGCTGTAGACAATGATATTGATGACTGTTTCTTTCTTATCCAAGATAACAAACACTCACCCAAGTATAATGTTGCTCCACTGGTGATTCATCTGTCATCAATGCAACGTGCCCAATCTGCATGTGTGTAGTAAATAAGTGATAGATCATTTCCTTTTGGATACCATAATACAAAATCTTTTGTTCCCTTGAGATAAATGAAAATCCTCTTCACTGCTAAGACATGTGATTCCTTTGGTGCTGCTTGAAATCATGCCACATGTCCAACTTCCTGCATTACATCTGGTCTGGATGTTTTCACATATAGTAAGATGCCAACCATTGACCTATACTACCTCTAGTCTATAGACTTTGAATCATCAGTTTTTCTCAACTTTCAACTGGTTTGCATAGGAGTTTTAACTCGTTTGAAATCTTCCATTATGAACCTCTTTATCATTTCTCTATATACTTAGTTTGAGAAATAAAAATGCCTTGGCTTGTTTGACATATATGAAGACCCAGAAAGAAGGATAGTTATCCAAGTAATGAAATTTCAAATTCATTTTGCATATCCTTTGCAAATTTCTATCTTAACCTATCAACATCACTTCCAAAAGTAATAGCATCAACATAAACTTCAATTAAAAAAATACTATCTTGAGTTACCTTGATGTAGAGGTTATTGTCTACACTTCCTTTTCTGAACCCTGCCTGTTGTAGATATTTATCTAGTCTAGAGTATCATGCTTTGAGATCCTGTTTTAGACCATACAAGGCCTTCTTCAACTTGCACACATAATCTTCATTCTCTGACAACTGAAATCCTTCTGGTTGTTCAAAGTAGACTTCTTCTTCAGGTTCCCCATTCATAAATGCTAATTTCATGTCCATCTGATACACTTTAATATTCTTGGAGCTTTCATAAGCTAAGATCAATTAGATTGCTTCCATTTTGGCAACTAGGGAAAACGTCTCTTCAAATTCAATCCCTTCAACCTATGCATATCCTTTACATACCAATATAGCTTTGTTCCTTGTAACCTGTCCACCTTCATACAATTTATTTATGAAAATCCACTTTGTGCCAATCACATTCTTGTACCTTGGTCTTGGAACCAATTCCTAAGTGTCATTCTTTTCTATTTGATCCAATTCTTCATTCATGGCATTTTTCTAGAATTCATCCTTGTTGGCCTCTTCAAAACTGCTTGGTTCAATCGTACATATTAGTGTTAGGTGCAGTTTTTATGGTGAATGAATTATTCTTCTAGTCTCAACTCCTGCATCCTTGTTTCCGATAATCAGATCTGAAGGATGATTCTTTTGTACTCATTTTCTAGGCGTCTTTGGAGGCATTTGTTGAACTTTCTCTTCTACTTTGGTTTGATATTCTTCATCTTCCCCTTCTACTTCTTCTTCATCATTTTCTTCTTCTTCGTAAACATGTTCCACTGATTCCTTTTCTTCTTCCTTTAATTTTCTTCCGCTTGTTTCATCAACTATTACATTGATTCTTTCCACCACTTTGTTGAGCCTTAGATTGTAACACTTGTATGATTTCCTTGTACTTCGGTAACATACAAGTACGGATTTTTCCACATGAGAGTAAAAATTTCCCATTCTACCATCTTCTCTTTTTATGTAGCATTTGCTTCCAAACAATATGAAGTGATTCACATTTGTTGGTCTTCCTTTCAATAGCTTGTAGAGAGCTTTGTCACTGTTGTTTATGAGCATTAATATGTTTAGAATGTGAAATTTTGTATGCACTGCATGTGTCCAAAAAACATCTGGCAATTTAGAATCCATTAACATTGTTCAATCCATTTCTTGTACTGTCATGTTCTTTCTTTCAACAACTCCATTCTTTTGAGGTGTCCTAGCAATGAAGAATTGCGTTTTTATTCAATGCTTGTTGCAGAAATCCATAAATTCATTTGAAGTAAAATATCCTCCATTATCAGATCTCAAACATTTTATTTTTAAATCCATTTCATTTTCAACCATTTCCTTGTAAACCTTGAAGTTTTCAAATGATTATGACTTAGTCTTGAGAATGCAAACTGTAATAATTCTTGTATAATCATTAACTAATAACATAAAGTATTTCTCACATTTTAAAACCTTTGTTCTAGTTGGTCCAACTAGATCAATATGCAAATTTGTAGTGGTCTTATCTTTGAGTATTCCTTTGATTTGAACCTGGTCTTTATTTTCTTTCCTCATTGACAATGCTTGCATAATGTGTTGGTTGGTTTCATGATCTGGAGAATTTATCTGACTACTTCCTTTTTGTTGACTTTGAAGAGGTTATCAAATTTTATGTGACCCATTATTTTGTGCCATATCCAACCTTCATCTTCCTTTCCTAGACAACACTTTTCATTTCCAATTTCACTTAATACATATATGTTGCTTGAAGTTCTTGCAGTTGTTGCAATCAATTTTACTGGACCTGCTTTTCTTATCTCCCACTTATGTGAATCGATTGCAAGTTTATAACCTTGGTCACACATTTGACTTACACTTAGAATATTTTGTTTCATATCTTCCACTAGTAGAACATTTTCGGCCTTGGTATTCTTATTTCCAATTATGATTGTGTCTTTTCCAATGGTTCTAGCTAAGTCATCATTTCCAAAAGAGATTGATCCATCTCTTTCATTTATTAATGTAAGAAACCTGTCTTCATCATTTGTCATGTGTTTTGAATAGCCACTGTCAACATACCAACCATGTTTATTATGTTTATACTATAGAGAGAGTGTGCATTCTTCATTGTGAAACTGATCCTGCTTTCTTATCCATATTCTCTGTTGAGATTCATGTCTGTGACTGATGTTATTTTGTTGTGATTCTTTAGGAGGGACTCTCATTCCTCATTCTACAATCTTTGGCCATGTGTCCAAAGTTCTTGCATTTGTAGCATTCCACTTTAGTGCTCAATGTTTCAAATCTATTGTAGCTTCTTCTCTATGTTTCATTAGGCCTTATTGGATAACCATTTTGTGCATGACTTTTAAAGTTGTTTGTGTTCCTGGTATTAGCCCTAGAATTTACATCTTTATGTACAAAATTATTACATGAATAGCATAAACCAAAAAACATAGTTTAATACCTGGGAGTTGAAGATCTTTTGAAAAGAGTTACTCTTCTGATTCCTTCTTCATACCGAGCCTTTCTTGTTTTTGACTGTTGTTGATTTTGAAATCTGACTCTTCTAGGTGGAGGAGTGTCCCTGTGATCTTCCTTGTAAAAATTGTTGTCTCCTGTAACTGTTTTTGCATAGCTTCTTGGTTTCGTTTCTTTATCTGTCATTTTGGAGCTTGAGCCTCTTTCTGTCTAATTGTATCCTAGCCCATAATTTTCATGATGTGGCCTTTAACTGTTGATAATATTATCCAAAACCTTTGAACTGTTCTACATATTCTTCCGTTGAAGGTATTTTCTCAATGTAACAACCTCTGCTTCCAAATTTCCAATGATCCTATCTTTTTCTTCTAGTCGTTCTTTGAGTGCTTCTTCGATTCTTTTGTCTTATTCTATTTGAACCTTTAATTTAATGATCATATGTTCTAGTTCTTTAGAGTTTGAATTTTTAATGTCTTCTTTCTTCTCTAGTTCTTCCTGGAGTTTCTTGTTTTTCTTCTTTTCTCTTTTTATAACTTCTATAGAACACAACTGTTCTTCTTTGAAGTCAAATTATGCTTCATCATACTCCTCTTCGGTTTATTGTTGATCAGAGTCATCTATTTCCATGAATACAACTCTTTCTTTCTCACTTTCACCGACTTCATCTTCATCTGATGAGAAACAGTCTTCTTTGGTGCAAAACTTTTCTTGAAGACTTTATTTTTGGTTCTTTTTCCTTTATATGCTTGTTTGTTGTATGAATCATCCTCTTCATATCTTTTGTTTTTCTTGTAAGGACATTTGTTAGAAAAATGACCAATACCATCACAGTTAAAAAAAATCAATGTAATCTTACCTTTATATATGTTGGGTATGTGTTATATTCTTTTCATGTGTGTGTGTGGGTGCGTCAGATATGACAATTGCATCTGATGATCCCTCTAGTATTTTAATTTGTGTTGTGTGCACCGGGCACTTTCCTAGGGGGGTCCCAGGGGGGGGCAGGTATGCCCCCCCTGGTTACATGCAACATTCGGGGCAACACCCTGAAAAGTTTTTTTTTGGTCAATTTTTGCTATTTTTAGCAGTTTTGTAAATTAATCTCGGATTAAGGGATTAGGGTTTTGGTATCTAAGGAATACCTAAAAACATTGTATATATATTGTATGGTGAATGGTGAAATTCGATATAATGAATATAAGAAAGGTCTTCCCGGTTGAGGGTTTCCGGTATAAAATCTCCGTGTACTCTGTGTATGAGCCAATGATTAAATTATGTTTTGCTTAAGAATATATATGCATTTCTTTACTTCATAGGTTTAAAACTTACATGTGGTATCATAGCTCGTGTTTGGCTTCAGAGGGACGCCTTTGTTGTTGAGGGTTTGGCTCGGTCTTGATATATCAAGTTTATCTTGGGTCTGTGATAAACCTGGGTTTAGTGGGAGCTTTTGCAGTGGTGATTTGAGTGCAGAAAGAGGAATGGTGAGGTATTCTAGAATCGATATAGAGAAGTTCAACGATAAAAACTTTGAGCTATGGAAGCTGAAGATGGAGGTCCTTCTTGTAGACAAATAAACATGGATCATTGTGGATCTTGGTACAAAGCCTATTGGTATGCAACCTACTAGCACACAGATGGCTGGTACACAACCTACTAGTGCACAAACTACTAGTACACCACCTACTGGTATGTCGAAGGAAGATTGGGAGAAGTTGGACAGAAGAACAAGGAGTACTATTCGACTGTACCTAGAAGATTCGTTGTTGTTGAATGTTTCAGGAGAATCTATAGCCAAGGAACTATGGGATAAGTTAGGGAATTTGTATCAATCAAAGTCATTGGTAAACAAGCTGTTTCTTCGAAAGAAGCTGTATCATCTTAGGATGGAAGATGGAGATTCTGTGACAAAACATCTAAATGCCTTTAATACTCTGGTAAGTCAACTTGGCTCTGTTAATATTACGATTGCAGAAGAAGATAAGTGTATTACTTTGTTATTTTCTTTGCCAGACTCTTGGGATAATGTGGTTGTAGCAATAGGTAGTACCACTCAATCTACATTGAAGTATGAGGATGTAGTTGCATCCTTGTTATCTGAAGAGATGAGGCGAAAAAGCATGGATGGTCACAACACAGATGCTTTATTTGTAAGAGGGCATACCCAAGACAGGAACCCTGGTAAACCTTCGGGGTGGAGATCTAAATCTATAGGTAGATCTAAGTCTCCAGGAAAATCTTTGAGGAAATGTTGGAAGTGTGGTAAAAAAAGGCATTATAAGAAAGATTGCAAGTCTAAGAAGGTTGAAAAACCAAAGGGATCTGATAGTACCTCTTCCACAGAGGCGAAAAACTCCACTGAAGAAGGAGGTGATGTTTACCTGGCATCTACAAGTACACATGCAGACCGTGATGTATGGTTGATCGACTCAGGTGCGTCATACCATATGACTCCTCACAGGGAGTGGTTCTCTAAATATGAAAAATAGGATGGTTGTGATGTATTCCTAGGAGATGACTCCATAGCAAAAATCACAGGACGTGGAAGGGTTAAATTGTTGCTAAAATATGGAAGGATTAGAACTCTCCCTGGGGTTCTTCACATTCCAAAACTTACCAGGAGCCTAATATCTATAAGCAAGTTGGATGATGCAGGAGTGGATACTATATTTGGAAAGAACACTTGCAAGATGGTACGAGGAGAAATGGTGTTGATGAGGGGAGTTCGGTGTGGAACTCTGTACAAGTTGTTGGGAATCACTTATACTAATGGGTGTAATAGTTGTGTTTTCCCTGAGCAGAGAAATGAAGGAGAAAAGACCAATACTGTCCTAGAAAAGAAGACCATGTCGTGGCATCAAATACTAGGGCATATTGGAGAAAAGGGCCTTCATACACTACACGGTAAAGGTATGGTTGAAGGTATGTCTAATTGCACTCTGGATTTTGATTTCTATGAACATTTCATATATGGTAAACATAATCGAGTAAGATTCCCATCTGGTGCTACAAGAGAAAAGGGGATCTTAGAGTTGATACACAATGATGTGTTTTGACCTGTTCCTATTCCATCCCTGGGTAAATCTGTGTATTATGTTTCTTTCATAGATGATTTTTCAAGGAACACATGGATTTATTTTCTTAGAAAGAAATATGAGGTATTTGATAAATTTAAAGAGTTTAAGGCTCTGGTAGAAAATCAGACAGAGAAGAAAATAAAGGTATTGAGAACAGATAATGGTGGAGAATTCTGTAAGAAGTGTGGTATAGCAAGGAACAAGACTACTCCATACACTTCTCAACATAATGGAGTTGCAGAAAGGATGAACAGGACATTGATGGAAAAAGCAAGGAGCATGCTCAGTAGTGTCGGGTTAGGACAAGAATTCTGGGCAGAGGTAGTGGGTACAACATGTTACCTGGTTAATCGATCACCTTCATCAGTGTTGGATGATAAAACTCCACACAAGGTATGGTCTGGAAAAAAACCCTCTCTTCAACATCTTAGAGTGTTTGGTTGTGATGCTTATGTACATGTTCCAAAGGAAAATAGAAGTAAGCTGGATAAAAAGAATGAAAAGTGTATCTTTATTGGTTATAAAGATGGTGTGAAAGGTTATAAGCTTTGGAACCCAGAAACCAAGAAAACTATTTACAGTCGAGATGTTGTTTTCAGAGAGGTAAAAGATGTGTCCAAACAGGAATTCCTACCAACACAAGATGAAACTGAGAAAATAGATCTTGAGTTGGATGATGCAAAATCTGAATCATCTGAAGAAGAGGAAGCAAAAGAAGAAGAAGAAGAAGAAGAAGAACCTCATACCCTAGTATTGAGGAGATCAGTGAGAGATAGAAGGCAACCAGAAAGGTATAGTCCACCTGATTTTCATTCCAATTTTACTTTATCTATTACTAATGATGATCCTAGAAATGTCAGGGAAGCAGTGAATTCAGACGATAGTAAACTCTGGAAGAAGGCCATGGTTGAAGAAATGGATGCCTTGGATAAGAATGAGGCATGGGATATAGTTGAGTTTCCAGCTGGAAGAAAATCGGTTGGTAGCAAATGGTTGTTAAAGAAGAAGTTTAATGCACAAGGTAAAGTGGAGAAATGCAAAGCTCGGTTAGTAGCAAAAGGTTATTCCCAGGCAGAGGGAATTGACTTTGGTGAGATTTTTTCTCCTGTTGCTAAGTTAGCTTCTATTAGATTTCTTTTATCTATTGCTACTGCTTTTGATATTTAAGTGGAACAGATGGATGTGAAGGCAACATTCCTACATGGGGATCTGGAAGAAGAAATCTACATGAAGCAACCATAAAGCTTTGTAGTGAAGGGAAAGAAAGAGTTGGTCTGTAAGATAAAGAAGTCAATATATGGTCTGAAGCAATCACCTAGGATGTGGTACCAAACGTTTGACACATACATCCTTGGATTAGGTTTTGTAAGAAGCAAGGTTGATCATTATGTATATTCCAAGCAGGTTGGTAATCACTTCATTTATGTAGTGTTTTATGTTGATGACATGTTGTTGGTAGTAAATAACATGGATGTTATCAAGGAGGTGAAATCGTAGCTATCCTCCAAATTTGACATGAAGGATCTTGGTGTTGCTAACTTCATTCTGGGAATGGAGATTAAAAGAGATCGTGCAAACAGGAAACTCTGGTTGAATAAAAGAAATTATGTTGAGACGATATTGCAAAGGTTTAATATGCATGGAAGTAAACCGGTCAAGGTTCCTATTCCTATAGGTGTAAAGTTATTTGCATATTAGTGTCCCAAGACACAGAAAGAAGAAGAGGACATGTCCCATGTTCCATATGCTAGTGCAGTTGGCAATTTGATATATGCAATGGTCTGTACTAGACTAGACATTGCACATGTAGTGGGATTTTTGAGCAGGTATATGTCAAAACCAGGGAAGGAGCATTGGATATTAGTAAAGAGGGTCTTCAGGTATCTTTGTGGCACTAGCAGTTATGGATTGTGCTACCAAGGAAGACCAGGATTGGACAGAGTGTTGGACATACATGGCTTTGTTGATGTAGACTGGGATGGAGATCTAGATCACAAAATATCTACAAGTGGGTATGTGTTTAGCCTATTTGGAGGAGAAATCAGTTGGATGAGAAAAAGACAGGCTATAGTGGCACTCTCAACTATAAAAATTGAATACATGGTAACCACTCATGCAAGAAAGGAAGAAATATGGTTAAAAATATTATGTTCAAGTATTGGGTTGGTGCAACAAGCAATGATATTAGATTGTGACAGTCAGAGTGCAATCTTTCTGGATGATCTGAAAATAGAAGGCTGACTTGTTATGCTATGCAAGCACCCCCTACTTCAATGAAATAAACCTTAACAAGACCTTGCTTCATGTGTTTAAATATGCAAGATGGTTTATGTGTTAAGTTCTTTCTTCTTCTTGCCAATGTATATGTGTGAGGAAATGTGTTTTTAAAAGGTTAATTAGGTGTTATAAACCAATGTACAACAATATAAAATGCATCAAATAACACAGCAAACTCACAACAATAGCAAGATGATAAAGGAGTTCACCCCTCTCTGGGCTACGTCTCCTTGAGCCTCCTTCAATGGACTTGGCTCTTTGGGATTAGTTTGTCAAATGATATTTACAAGCTGCTTCTCAACTCCAATGGATTTACAGACTGTACCATTGGATTCCGAATACATAAAAACCCCAAAATTGACTGTTAGAACTCTGAAAATGGACAATGGCTCATCCAACAATGACCTCTTCTACATGTGACCTCCAAGCTTCCCTGAGCTTCAATGAGGAAAAAACACCTGTAAAAGTCCTCCAATGGATCTGAAACCTATCCAAAAATGTTCAGAGCATAATAATCAGTCAGAAATGACTATTCAGTCTCAGAAAATGGATATGTGCTCATCTGAGCAATGCCTCAAACAATGAGGGCTTTAAGGCTCCTGAAGCTTCCTCAAACTTCAAATGTGAAAAACCTGCAAATGGTCTCTTCAAATGCCTGTGAAAATGGTTCCAATGGACTCAGGACGTCCAAAAACCCCTAGCTAGGCTTTTACAGCTCCTCATTTGGCCAAAAATTGAAGAAGTTATGCATTTTTCCATTTTTCTCCTTCAAGCCTGCTGTAACCTGTTCGCCATTTCGCACCTGTGGAAGACCGAACCTAGCTCTCTGCGTTTTCGGTCACTAAACCTAGCACACACATGCCTCTCCAAAAAACACGCTAATTTGTCGCACCGTTAGCGAAACTAAAGCCCCCCAAGTCGGAGGTGTTGGGCGCATGGGGGGCCATATGGCCACGTCCCAGCGCAAATGTGGGGCTCCGTTACATGGTTAATCTAGGAATCGATGTGTGTCGGGCGCGTGGTTCACCGTTTGAAACCCAAATTAAAAATCCTGTGCAAATCCAACACCCACGGGTTACATATAACATAACCGCGCGCCATTTGCAGTGGTCATATGCCACCGCATGTAACCGTGTTAAAATAAATACCTCCGCGCGATTTTATAAATGGATACAATGTTACCATACCCCCGCGCGGTTATATAAATGGTTATGTGTAATGGTAATACAACCCCGCGCACGCGCATTTTATAACAAGTTTGGTCATATGTAAATGCAATTGAACCTCGCGTATATAATTGAAACCCCGAGCTGTGATATATACGGTCACATGTCCACGCATATAACCGGGGTCGGGGCTAAGCCCTGGCCCGACCCCCCTCGCCGCTTACACATAATTTTGAATTCAAATACATATGTTGCCATATGCCAAATAAGAACGGACACGTGGTCCAGCGGTCGGGCGGATGTTTGTTTGGTGGGAGGTCCCGGGGTCGAACCCCGTGGACTCCCGGTTACATTTTGTATATAACAAGTGAACCAACAGATGGGGGACACGTGGCGCCCATGCATTGGGCCACGTGTCCCCTTATTATTTGCCATGAAAATGGACACGTGTCAACATACTACTCGTCCACGTCAACCAATGAAAATGCGCCAACGAACAACCAACTGAGATGCACCACATCATCAAACTGCCAACTCAGCTGCCACGTCATCCCGGGCCACATAGGATGCTGACGTCAGCATGTGCCACGTGTCACCCTTCCAGTGGTGACACGTGTCATCTCCCAATTGGTCCAACCGTACGCTGAAAATTCCATAAATGCATGACACGTGTCACGCCCTGAAGCTTCCACGTCATCATATGGAATGTACGGCCTGCCACGTCAGCTGTATGGCCTCTGCCACGTCAGCTGTACGGCCTACCCAGTCAGCATCAAATTTTTTACCTGTTTGTCTCGGCGAACAGATCGCGATAACTTCTCCATACGGACTCCGTTTGCGAAAATAAATATACCGCCGGAATCAGAAGAACGAGACGGACGCAATGGCATCATTTTCGTCGCATTCCGAGCACTTTTAAATTTGAGCAAATTTTAGACCCCTGGTCCAGATTCTGATCACGCCTTCCCACTGAAAGGCTTTTTGACCCACAAAAGCTTATAATTATCGATCTGAGCTTCAATACTCTTCTTATTTCAAGTTATATCAACGGATTCTACTTGAAAAGACTTTTCGACAATCACCTGGGTACTTTGACATGCCTTGCACTGCAACTGACTATGTCCCTCAACCACTGCTCTCTAGCTGTTGCTGACCCATTGTTCTCTCTGCGCTTGGAAGACTGCCAGCCTTCCCACTGAGAATCAAGTCCCTCTTGTGAACTCTTTTGACATCAACAATCAACTCTCCAATGGCTGCAAAACTTTCCTGCGACATCTTGTCACAAGCCAAGAAAACCATCAATCTTGAAAATGAATTAAACAAGACTGAAAAATAATGACAGCAAAGTCTTTTTGCTCTTCAAGCAACTGTCGCATCTTGTGCTTCATCAAAGAACATGGTGTTTTCCTCTATCTCAATGTACTCAAAATTGACTTACAAGACAACAAACACCATCGACTAAACACAAGTCGAAAAACATGATCGACACACATGGTCGTCAAGATAAGATCGACACAAGTCGAGACTCATGTGAAACATATCAACCTTAAAAAATGACAAGTCGAAAATCATGATAAACAATCATGCTACAATCATGAGTCTTTCATGATGAACTAACATCCAGTTCATTGTTTATGCACTCACAAAACCAAATGCATGTGCATAGCTCTTCAACTCTCCTTCTTGTAGAAACATAGGTACTCAAACCCAAAACATGTGGGTACTAAAGAGCTGAAAATGAAAAGTGTACATGGCTGTAACAAAATGGACAACATACCCCTCTTTTACATGTTCTTGAACGAGGTGGTATAACACAAGTATGTTTTCAAAAATAAATACATTCACATGCAAACTTGCCTCTACTAAAATATGACAAACTGCTGCAACTTGTCAACTTCAACAAAAGTGAATAGCTAAGGCTGAAATGTGCATCTATAGAGAAACAAATGCAAGCCTTACTTACGCAAGAAATCAATCCATTTCTTACCAAGCCAACTCAATGGCGAATTCTTCTGCTGAAAGTCTTCTTCTTGTGATTAATCTTGTCTCACATCAATGATGGAATCTCCTCTTCCATTCGTGTCAATCTTTTCATCCAAATGCTTCTTGTGCCGGGGATGAGAGTTTGGATGCAATGTCCAACATTGGTCAATGAGATGACCCCTCTTCTGACAATGAGTGCAAATCTTTTGCATTTTCTCTTCATGTTGCCTTTGCTTGAAAAGTTTCCTGAAAGTGGACTTTCTCTTCCAACATTTTGAAACATGATGGTTATACAAACCACAATATGTACATGGTCTTTTTCCATTGTTACATGCAGATTTATCATGCTTAACATAATCAAAAGCAACTGAGTTATAGGCAGATTTATACCTTGAACATTCACCTTTATCGCCGCTTTGAGGAGGTGAATCGGAAGAGTCACAAGCTCTCTTTTGAAGACTATCAAATCTGCTCTTGTCCTCATGGCTGTCACAACCTTTTTTCTTCACACATTTGTATTCATCTTGAACATAAGTTTTGCATGCTGAAGAGTTTGAACTTTCAACCAAATTTCTTGGACTTTCACCTTGAAAACCTTCTTGAGGAGGTGAACTTGAAACAAAAATTGTGCTTGAAACTTTTTCATTTGTTTCCTCAACTTTGGAATTTTTTTCATCAATTCGTTCATAACCAAGACCACAATACTTAGGTTTCTCTTCAACAACAATAGGCTCAACAATGCCTTGTGCATGCTTGCCTAACCCTTTACCTTCATAGCCCATTTTTAACAATAATTTGGACCCTATTCCTTTTGTGTGATTTTCAAAAACACCAAAGCATTTTTCTTGAGAGGAATTTGAAGACAAACTAACATTACATACCTCATGTGCATGCATGCACTTGGTAAGGGTTTCTTTTGCTTCATGGAGTTGATTCTCCATCTCCTGCAACTTTTCAAGAAGCTGGTGCTTCTCCTCCTTCATGGCCATCAACTGCTCTTGAAGGACAATGCTCTCTTCCCTATCTTTCCACAACTATTGTACCATATCTTTCATGGTTAGCAATGCATTAAACATCTCTTTTTCACAGAACTTAGATTTGGAAGATGTAGGAGAACTATCAATGTTTGAAGCATCCTCCATATTTGCAAGATAACAAACTTCCACAAATCTTGCACAAATACCAACAGCTAAACCTCAAGCTATCATTGGCAAATACATGAGCAGAATAAACTATGCTCTGATACCAACCTGATCTGAAAATAGAAGGCTGACTTGTTATGCTATGCAAGCACCCCCTACTTCAATGAAATAAACCTTAACAGGACCTTGCTTCATGTGTTTAAATATGCAAGATGGTTTATGTGTTAAGTTCTTGCTTCTTCTTTCCAATGTATATGTGTGAGGAAATGTGTTTTTAAAAGGTTAATTAGGTGTTATAAACCAATGTACAGCAATATAAAATGCATCAAATAACAAAGCAAACTCACAACAATAGCAAGATGATAAAGGAGTTCACCCCTCTCTGGGATACGTCTCCTTGAGCCTCCTTCAATGGACTTGGCTCTTTGGGATTAGTTTGTCGAATTCTATTTACAAGCTTCTTCTCAACTCCAATGGACTTACAGACTGTACCATTGGATTCAGAATACATAAAAACCCCAAAATTGTTTGTTAGAACTCTGAAAATGGACAATGGCTCATCCAACAATGACCTCTTCTACATGTGACCTCCAAGCTTCCCTGAGCTTCAATGAGGAAAAAACACCTGTAAAAGTCCTCCAATGGATCTGAAACCTATCCAAAAATGTTCATAGCATAATAATCAGTCAGAAATGACTATTCAGTCTCAGAAAATGAATATGTGCTCATATGAGCAATGCCTCAAACAATGAGGGCTTTAAGGCTCCTGAAGCTTCCTCAAACTTCAAATGTGAAAAACCTGCAAATGGGCTCTTCAAATGCTTGTGAAAATGGTTCCAATGGACTCAGGACGTCCAAAAACCCCTATATGGGCTTTTACAGCTCCTTATTTGGCCAAAAATTGAAGAAGTTATGCATTTTTCCATTTTTCTCCTTCAAGCCTGCTGTAACCTGTTCGCCATTTCGCACCCGTGGAAGACCAAACCTAGCTCTCTGCGTTTTCGGTCACTAAACCCAACACATGCGCGCCTCTCCACAAAATGTGCTAATTTGTCGCACCGTTAGTGAAACTAAGGCCCCCCAAGTCGGAGGTGTTGGGCGCATGGGGGGCCATATGGCCACGTCCCAGCGCAAATGTGGGGCTCTGTTACATGGTTAATCCAGGAATCGACGTGTGTCGGGCGCGTGGTTCACCGTTTGAAACCCAAATTAAAAATCCCACGCAAATCCAACACCCACGGGTTACATATAACATAACCGCGCGCCATTTGCAGTGGTCATATGCCACCGCATGTAACCGTGTTAAAAAAAATACCTCCGTGCGATTTTATAAACGGATACAATGTTACCATACCCTCGCGCAGTTATATAAATGGTTATGTGTAATGGTAATACAACCCCGTGTGCGCGCATTTTATAACAAGTTTGGTCATATGTAAATGCAATGGAACCTCGCATATATAAGTGAAACCCTGAGCTGTGATATATACGGTCACATGTCCACGCATATAACCGGGGTCGGGGCTAAGCCCTGGCCCGACCCCCCCCGCCGCTTACACATAATTTTGAATTCAAATACATATGTTTCCATATGCCAAATAAGAATGGACGCGTGGTCCAGCAGTCGGGCGGATGTTTGTTTGGTGGGAGGTCCTGGGGTCGAACCCCGTGGACTCCCGGTTACATTTTGTATATAACAATGTGAACCAACAGATGGGGGACACGTGGCGCCCATGCATTGGGCCACGTGTCCCCTTATTATTTTCCATGAAAACGGACACGTGTCAACATACCACTCATCCACGTCAACTAATGAAAATGCGC
The DNA here is from genome assembly GCA_032191745.1 of Picea mariana. Lineage (NCBI taxonomy): Eukaryota > Viridiplantae > Streptophyta > Pinopsida > Pinales > Pinaceae > Picea > Picea mariana. The sequence goes on from JASDQU010101954.1 coordinate 73,078, forward strand.
CAACGAACAACCAACCGAGATGCGCCACATCATCAAACTGCCAACTCAGCTGCCACGTCATCCTGGGCCATGTAGGATGCTGACGTCAGCATGTGCCACGTGTCACCCTTCCAGTGGTGACACGTGTCATCTCCCAATTGGTCCAACCGTACACTGAAAATTCCATAAATGCATGACACGTGTCACGCCCTGAAGCTGCCACATCATCATATGAAATGTACGGCCTACCATGTCAGCTGTACGGCCTCTGCCACGTCAGCTGTACGGCCTGCCCAGCCAGCATCAAATTTTTACCTGTTTGGCTCGGCGAACGGATCGCGATAACTTCTCCATACGGACTCCGTTTGCGAAAATAAATATACCGCCGGAATCAGGAGAACGAGACGGACACAATGGCACCATTTTCGTCGCATTCTGAGCACTTTGAAATTTGAGCAAATTTTAGACCCCTGGTCCAGATTCTGATAACTGGAAAAGAACCCAGCTTATCATTCGAAGACAAAGCATATTGATGTTCAGTATCACTTTGTGAGAGACATGGTTGAGGAAAAAAAGGTGTTGCTGGAAAAGGTTGACACTTTGAAGAATGTTGCAGATTCATTGACAAAGTCGTTGAGCACAGAAAAATTCTCCTGGTGTAGAGTAACAATGGGCATTGCTGCCCTAGATTGTTGACTATATAATCCCCTGGACCCATGGATGCAAAGAAAACAACAAGTGGGAGAATGTTGGGTATGTGTTATATTCTTTTCATGTGTGTGTGTGGGTGTGTCAGATATGACAACTACGTCTGATGATCCCTCTAGTAGTTCTCTTTGTGTCATGTGTGTCGGGCGCTTACCTGCCCCCCCTGGTTACGTGCAACACCCTGATTTTTTTTTTGGGTGGTTTTTGCTATTTTTAGAGGTTTTGTAAATTAATCCCGGATTAAGGGATTAGGGTTTTGGTATCTACGGAATACCTAAAAACATTGTATATATATTGTATGGTGAATGGTGAAATTCGATATAATGTATATAAGAAAGGTTTTCCCGGTTGAGGGTTTCCGGTATAAAATCTCTGTGTACTCTGTGTATGAGCCAATGATTAAATTTTGTTTTGCTCAAGAATCTATATGCATTGCTTTACTTCACAGGTTTAAAACTTACAATATCTACCATCGGTTTCCTTTTTCAATCCTCTGACAAAGTTGGCCACTTCTTTATCATCTTCTGAGACGTGATTGTTGTTTCTATATACTTTTTCATTTTGTTTTCCCTTTTTCTTTGACCTTTTGGATGCTTTGAATGCTTCTTCTTTTATACCTAGATTTTCCTGTTTAGTTCTCATTTCATAGGTTGTGAAGATTCCATGTAGTTCATCGGTGCTTATTGAGTCTATATCTGCTCTTTCTTATAGTGCTGATATATTAGGATCAAATCTCATTAGAAGAGATCTTAGTACCTTTTGAACAATTAAAAATTCATCAAGTTCTTCTCCCAATCCTATGATTGCATTCATTGTTTCATCAACTCGTAAGAAGTAAGCTGCAATATTCTCATATCCCTTCATCTTTAGTTGTTCGAATTGACCTCTGTAAGTTTGAAGATTTACTTCTTTGACTTTTGAATCTCCTTCATAAATATTTTGAAGTTTGTCCCAAATCTCTTTAGCAGACCTACAATGTATAACTTTGTTATATACCGAATCACAAAGACCATTCATAAGTGCATTTGTGGATTTTGAATTATTTAGACTGAGTTTCTTTCCGTTGTCATTTGTTGGTGGAACTATTGGTTCTTTGTATCCATCTACAATTGATTGCCAAACTGACGCAGAACCCCCTGCCTCAATAGGTTCTGCGTGACCTCTCGGTCTTAGGATCGTTCCAAATCTTCCCCTGAGTCTGATTGACTCTTTGATTTCCTCATAGGGAATAATTCACACACACAAACAAGTGTATTCCACAAGTCCTTCTGAGTTATGCCTACGTGATCAAACACCGGCGTTAACTCGACAACCGACCAATAAATGTGATCGGGGATTTTTCCATTTTGGGATTTCAGATTTCGCGATTTCGCGAATTCTGTTGTCAAGCCCCTTGTGTCTTCAATCTCTGAAACCCAAAACGTCAACGAGGGTTGACTCCTTCAATGCACCGAACACACACCTCTTATTGCCACTTATTTTGACTTTTCAGAACTTGAGTGATCGACCAACACTCGTTCCTCTTCCCTTATGATTTTCTAGTTTCCAAAATTTCCCCTTTTTGACAAGATCGAAGGTATTTTGGGATTTTCCCCGAAGCTTGACCACTCCCTTGACTTCCATCGCATGTATCCTCCGATTAATGATTAGGACCCACCTTTTAGTTTTTTTCCTTTTTGCGATTTTGGGAGTTGAGTTGACATGCAACTCTGTCTCTTGACTCTCGGAACCCCAAAACTCGATTGGACCCACGGCTATTGTCCTTCAATGTTTCGGGAATTTTTCCTTTCACTCTTCGGGATTTTGCGACTTGCGAGATCCACAGTAGAAAGGTTCCTCACCTCCCGAAACTCCGATCTCCGAATTCCCAAAACCTCACCTCCAACATGATCTATGACTGAGATCCTCCATGATCCGACGACTCTGGATCTTTCGGCTTTTCATGAACCCGGGAGTTTGAAACTCTCGATTCAAAAGATCGCTGCCTCTTCTACTTCCCGACACCCGAAGTGCCGAAATTCTGAAATCCCGAAATTCACCCCAAGGCGCGTCGCGTTTCGCGACTTCGGGATTTTCAATGCTAAGCACCCTGGCTCCTTGTCATCAAGATTCTCGGTATGCCGAACCCCAAAATACCAAAATTTCACACTTGATTATCCTTTTTGCGAACCAAGAGTTTGAGTGACCAAGGGTTTTGACCTGCACTCCCAACTTACGGGTCCCAAATTTCCGAAATGATTTGACGGTTTAGACAGACCATGACCAATGGTCCACGTTGATTCTTGACGTCAGGGTGGCGGATTCATCCAAATCTTAACCACCTTGCAGCTCCTCTAGATCCTACGGTCCCCATGATTTTGTGAGTTCTCCTCGGAGAATTCTGACCACCCGATTCACTCCTCAATGACTTCTGCGAGACAAATCAGTGTTCTCCCTCCTGAACATGTCTTTTATGAGATGCTTTCGACTTTCATCTCCCTTTGAACACTTCAAAGGTACTATCCCTCCTGAGCTTTCACTTGCAAACTTAAGTCCCCAAAATGAATTCTGCTCACACTTCTTGCGGAAATATTTCAAATAACCTCTGGTTATTTGAGTCCTCGACTCTATGCACTCTTTGCAATAGCAGTCCTTCCACCTTCACCTTAGTTGATAACTTTTAAGGTTTCAACTAACCCATTCACAGCTTGCACAACTCTATACTTCACCTGCACTTCTGCTGGTATGAGAACAATGGCATCTCTCCTGATCTTTCTAAGATAAAACTCAGACTCTTGTCAATGCACACCTTGCGGACGTTTCACTGCACTCCTTGCAGGAACTCTCAAGATGAGAAACAATTGAAACTCATTCTTCTCCTCTCTCAGACTTCATATACTTAACATGAAATCACACATTCAACCCAACATTGAAACAAATGCATAAACAAAGAGAATAAAACAACTGTAAGCATACCATTCAGCAAATGTAAATAGTAAGCATCTGATCCGGATTATTTTCGGCATGAAATGAGAGCGGAGAAATAACATAGAAATATTCAGAGATATTGCAAGAGAGACAACAATATAACAGAGATATAGTGGAAATTTAAAAAGAGTCACAGATATACAGTAATACACGATTTCTATTAATGAAAGAAATGTACAGAGACTGTAAAAATACAGAGTGAAAGACTCGCTAGAATGGTGGCAGCTTATCTCTGAGAAGAGATGTGACGGCTACTTGCNAAAGTCCTAGACATCCAAAAACCTAACCCTAGGAGATGAAGCGCCAAAAGTCATGTGGGCCCCGTTTGGGTAAGTTGGTGCATCAACTTCCCGGGGTTGTAACTTTTGCATACGATCTCCGTTTTAGGCGTCTGATAGCTCGTTGGAAAGGTATCGTCGAGGAGATTAATTTTGGGGTCTCAATGATGCCTTCGGCTATCATTGAGAACCTTGATCTCAAAAAAACTTCATTTAGGCCCTCAAAATGGCCCCGGAAGTGAAAACCTGCTAAAAATAGTAAATTGCCAAAATGGCCAGAAAATTGTTTTGAGCCATTTGGAAAAGGTGGGTGGCCCCCGATATCCACCTGGATCAGCATCATAACACCATGAAAATTGAGTCAAAGATTCATATATTAACTCAAGTACTCCATTACATGGGTTCTTCTCTACAACTCTCTGCTACAGCTCAACAACTTATGAAAACAATCTCTCTTCTTCTGTTCTCCTCATACAATAATACAAGGGTGAGGGTGTCTATATCTGTTTTCCCTCCTATGCTTCTAAAACTCTCTAATCTCTTAATTCAAATCTATCTACTTTCATTAAACATAATTAATGTCTACTACATCCGACAGATGAGAGAAAATCGCTCAAGATCTGTTTACAACATGCAAGTACACTTCCTTTAACTACTACATTAATATTTGCCAATTAATTTTTCAAAAACATTTCAAAATGTGCAAAATGTGTGTTGCACTTTTCCAGCTATCTTCTGCCTTTATGCTTGCTTGGATGGCTTCTTACGATGCTCCTGCATCATACTCCCTCACTTGAAAATTTTCATGAACTCATGTTCATGAGCTCTTGCATGGTCTGTCCATGCTTATGAATTTTTGCTTTATCTTCCCAACTAGCATCTTCAACTGGATGTCCTTTCCATTTGATCAAGTATTCAAAATACTCTTTTCTCCTGGTCTTTTTGCTAATCCTCTTGTCAATTATGCTTTCCATCTGAGGCTTTTCAGCTACAGACATTTGTTTTTTCCATTGAATCTCTTTCTGTTCCTTCTCTGCTCCTGCTTCTTCAACTTTGTAAGGGTACAAATCCGCAACATTGAATATCGGTGAGATTCCGATTTCATCGGGTAATTCAATCTCATATGCGTTTGCCCCAAATTTCCTTATGACCTTGCACAGTCCAATCTTTTTCATCTTCAGTTTGTTACATGTTCCCCTTGGGAACCTTTCCTTCCTTAGATGCGCAAGAATCAAATCACCAACTTCGAATTGAAGTTCTCACCTGTGTTGATCTGCTCTCCACTTGTATTCTTGACTTGAACCCTACAATCGCTCCTTGACTCGGCTGTGAAGCTCCTTCATTCCTTCTGCAAAGTCTTTTGCACTAGCACTCCTGAATTTAGCTTGTTCCGAATCTTTCAATTCAGAAACTCCCCTTGGCTGCATTCCATATACAATTTGGAATGGACTCGTCCCTGTTCTTCTGTTAAGTGAATCATTATAAGCAAATTCTACCTGTGGCAGAATGTGATCCCATTGACTGTGGTGTTTAGTCACTAAGCTCCTCAACAAATTTCCCAAGCTTCTGTTCACAACTTCTGTCTGCCCATCTGTTTGAGGATGATATGCTGAGCTAAAAGACAAACTTGTCCCTAGCCTTTTCCATAAGGTCCTCCAAAAATGCCCTACGAACTTGGTATCTCGATAAGACACGATACTCCTTGGCAAGCCGTGAAGTTTGACGACTTCCTTGAAAAATAGGTTTGCAATATGAGTTGCGTCACTAGTTTTCTGGCATGGTATGAAATGTGCCATTTTGGAAAATTTGTCAACTACCACAAAGATTGAATCATAGCTTCTTTGTGTTCTTGGCAGTCCCAATATAAAATCCATGCTCATTGCGTCCCACGACCTTTCTGGTATGGGTAGTGGTTGATATAACCCTGTGTTCTGCCTTTTACCTTTTGTGTGCTGACAAATCCTGCATCTTTCCACAAATTTCTTAGCATCTGTCCTCATCCCTGGCCAAAAATATGAGCCATTCAACTTTGAGAACGTCTTATCATCACTGAAGTGTCCGTCCAAATACTCCACTGTGTTTTTCCTTCAGCAGGTTCTCCCTCATGGAGCATTTTGGAATACATAGCTGATTGCCCTGGAATAATAACCCATCCTAGATCATATACTTGGTCCATTAGCTTCTGTCCCTAAGAATTGGATTCTCAGATGCCTCATATGCCTCCTTAAAATCAGGGTCATCCCTATAAATTTCTTTGAGGTTATCAAAACCCAATGTCTTGACTCTGAATTACTGCATAAGCAAACATTTCCTGCTCAAAGCATCAACAACTTTGTTAGTAGTCCCAAAAATATGCTTAATCACAAAAGTAAAATTCTGCATGAATTCAACCCATTTAACATGTTTTTGGTTCAACTTCTCCTGTTGAGTCACGAATTGTAAAGCATGATTATCACTGTACAAAACAAACTCTTTAGGAACCAAATAATGTCTCCATTTCTTCAGTGCTTGTATGACTGCATGGAATTCTTTGTCATATGTTGAGTACTTAATCTTCGCTTCATTCAGTTTCTCACTGAAATATGTGATCGACCTGTCGTCTTGGCTCAAGACCGCTCCAATTGCAAATCCACTCGTGTCACACCTGACTTGGAATGTCTTGCTAAAATCCGACAAAACCAGAATTGGTTGCTCCGTGATCTTCTTCTTCACCAGGTTGAAGCTCTTCTCTGCTTCTTCTGTCAAGTGAAAAGACTTGTGTCTTTTCTTCACCGTATCCATCATTGGTGCGCTAATTCCACTGAAATTTTGAATGAATTTCCTGTAGAAACTTGCCAAACCATGGAAGCTTCGAACTTCAAACACACTCTTCGAAGATTGCCAATTCTTAATTGCATCTACCTTTTCTGGATCCATATTCAACTCATTTGCAGAGATAACAAAACCCAAATAAATGAGTTCTGTCCTCATAAATAATGATTTCTTCATGTTTATCATCAATTTCTCTTGCTGTAATCTCCTCATTACTACAACTAAATGCTTCAAATGCTATGTTTCTGTTTTGCTGAAGATTAATATATCATCAAGATATACGATGATGAATTTCCCAATGAAATCCTTCAGGACTTCGTTCATCAACCTCATGAAAGTAATGGGTGCATTCATTAAGCCAAATGGCATAACAATCCATTCATACAGCCCCTCATTCTTCTTGAATTCTATCTTCCATTCATCACCTTCTCTCATTCGAATTTTATGATACCCACTTTTCAAATCAATCTTTGAAAAACACTTTTCTCCACTCAAGAAATCCATCAAGTTTTCCATCCTTGGTAATGGAAATCTGTATCTGATGGTAATTGTATTGATTTCCCTTGAGTCTGTACACATTCTCCAGCCTCCATCTTTCTTTGGGCTGAGCACTATTGGAACAGTGCATGGACTCAAGCACTCTCGAATCAATCCTTTGTCCATTAATTCCTAGACCTGTCTCTTGACTTCTTCATTTTCCTGTGGCATCAACCTATACGTAGCTTTGTTCAGTAAAATGGCTCCAGGTATAAGATTGATATGATGGATTATACTCCTGATAGGTGGCAACGAACAAGGTAGTTCATCCACTACTATATCAGCAAATTCTTCCAGCAATTCCTGGATTTCTTCAGGTAGATCATCTATTCTCGTACTGGTCAAAACAATTTTGGGCTTCCTGACCACAATAAATTGTGTGTCTTCCTTCTTCTTAACCTCCTTAAGAAGTTCCTTCCCACTCATAAGAAGTATAGTGTTGCTCATCTCTTTTTTCACCTCTTGGTTTTTAATCGGCAACAACATGTTCATCCTCCCATTCTTCTCCAGGGTGTACGTGTTCTTTCTCCCATCATGAATCACATTTCTATCATATTGCCATGGTCTACCCAAAAATAGATGACAAACATAAATGGGAATGACATCACATAATATTTCATCTTTATATCCCCCTATTTTAAATTTAACTAAACACTGTTTAGTGACATTTACCTGATGTCCTTTTTGTAGCCACAAAAATCTGTATGGGCTTGGATGTACAACAGTATCCAACTCCAGCTTTTCTACCATCTCTGTAGATACGAGATTGTCTGTGCTACCGCTGTCCACTATGACCTTGCATACCCTATCTTTTGTTTTGCAAGTAGTCCGAAACAAACTGTTTCTTTGGGCTGGGTTCTCTGCCTCCTTCTCTGGCTTCAAGAGAAATTTCCTCATCATCAAAGATCTTCCACCCTCAGTGTCTTCTGCCTCAACATTCCTTCCTTGAGCTTCGGCAATGTGAGTTTCACCACCATATTTTTTCTTATCTGGACACTCATAGGATTTATTTCCGACCTTTCCACAGACAAAACATTTTACTTCACCGCCTTTGCGTCTTCCTCTTCCTCTAGCTCGAGGAAAACTATTTCTATCAGCATACTGCCCACTCTGTGAGCTTCCTCCTCTCTCATGTTGAGTTTGAGGTTTCTTCCCCTCTTCTTTAGATTTCTGATTTCTGTCTTGGGAAATTCTTTTGCCTTTGGCTTGACTTCTACCTCGACCTCTTTGAACTTGCTTCCGACTCAACTTCTCTTCATCTTTCAGAGCTATCTGATAAGCATCTTCCACATTTCGAATGGTCATCATGCTCATATCATCTTGAATGTCATACCGCAGACCATTCATGTATCTGACAACTTTTTCATCATTGCTTTCCCGATGACCTGCTCTGATGTTTATCTTGTAGAACTCTTTAGTGTATTCTTTCACTGACATTATCTTCTGTCTCAAATTCTACATCCTCCGAAACAGAGTGATTTGATAATCCTTGGGTATAAATTTGGCTTTCATATTTGCAATCATTCTATCCCAGCTTTTGATTTTCTGCTTGCCCTTGCAGCGTCTGTTTGCCTACAATTCATCCCACCATAGTGCTGCATGCCCTTTAAGTCTAGTAATGACATGTTTGACCTTCTTGTCTTCCTCGACATCCTCATAGTCGAAGTACTTGTCTAGAGCTCTAATCCAGTCTAAAATCTCTTCAACATCCAGGTTTCCCTCATACATTGGAATGTCCATTTTTTCTCTGGCACCTATCCTTACAATAGCCCTGAATAGGCGTTCATCTGCAGCATCTTCGACTGCAACTTCTTCTCCTTCGTTTCCAGCTTCATTTTCACCTTTGGCCTCGCTAATATCCCCAGCGTCAACTGTGCGCCTCTGTGCTATCTCCATGGCATCAAACCTGGCACGTAACTTGCACATTTCTCTTTCTCTTGTTGGATCAAGCATTGGCATTGGCTTTTCTATTCTTCTTAGCATCATGGCTGTAAAATGTTCCCCTATTCTCTTTGCTACAGAAAGAAAAGAACTTGTTCTGAGCTCTGATACCACACTGACGCAACACTCCCTGCCTCAGTAGGTTCTGCGTGACCTCCCGGTCTTAGGATTGTTTCAAATCTTCCCCTGAGTCTGATTGACTCTTTGATTTCTTAACAGGGAATACTTCACACACACAAAGAGGTGTATTCCACAGGTCCTTCTGAGTTATGCCTATGTGATCAAACACTGGCGTTAACTCCACAACCGACCAATAAATGTGATCAGGGCTTTTTCCATTTCAGGATTTCGCGAACCCTGTTGTCGATCCCCTTGTCTCTTTAATCTCTGAAACCTGAAACATCAACGAGGGTTGACTCCTTCAATGCACCGAACACAAGCCTCTTGTTGCCACTTATTTCGGCTTTTCGAAACTTGAGTGATCGACCAACACTCGTTCCTCTTCCCTTATGATTTTTCAGTTTATGAAATTTCCCCTATTTGGCGAGATCGAAGGTCTTTCGGGATTTTCCCCGAAGCTTGACCACTCCCTTGAATTTTGTCGCACGTATCCTCTGATTAATGCTTATGACCCACCTTTCAGTTTTTTTCCTTTTCGTGATTTCGGGAGTTGCGTTGACATGCAACTCTGTCTCTTGACTCCCGGAACCTCGAAACCTGATTGGGCCCATGGCTATTGTCCTTCAATGTTTCAGGAATTTTTCCTTTCACTCTTCGAGATTTCGTGACTTGCGAGATCCACAGCAGAAAGGTTCCTCACCTCCCGAAATTCCGATCTCTGAATTCCCAAAACCTTACCTTCAACGTGATCTACGACTGATATCCTACATGATCCAACGACTCTGGATCTTTCAGCTTTTCACGAACACGGGAGTTTGAAACTCTCGATTCCAAAAATCGCTGCCTCTTCTACATCCCGACACCCGAAGTGATGAAATGCCAAAATCCCGAAATTCACCCCAAGGCACGTCGCATTTCGCGACTTCAGGATTTTCAATGCTAAGCCCCCCGGATCCTTGTTATCAAGATTCCCAGTATGTCGAACCCTGAAATACCGAAATTTCACACTTGATTATCCTTTTCGTGAACCGGGAGTTTGAGTGACCAAGGGTTTTCACCTACACTCCCAACTTACGGGTCCCAAATTCCCAAAATGATTTGACGGTTCAGACAGACCACGACCAACAGTCCACGTTGATTCTTGATGTCATGGTGGTGGATTTGTCCAACTCCTAACCACCTTGCAGCTCCTATGGATCCTACAGTCCCCGCGATTTCGTGAGTTCTCCTCGGAGTATTCTGACCGCCCGATTCACTCCTCAATGACTTCTGCGAGACGAATCGGTGTTCTCCCTCCTGAACTTATATTTTATGAGATGCTTTCGACTTTCATCTCCCTTTGAACACTTCAAAGGTACTATCCCTCCTGATCTTTCATTTCCAAACTCAATTCCCCAAAAGGAATTTTGCTCGCACTCCTTGCGGCAATCTTTCAAATAACCTCTTGTTATTTGAGTCCTCGAATCTATGCACTCTTTGCAACAACAGTCCTTCCACCTTCACCTTAGTTGATAACTTTTAAGGTTTCAACTAGCCTGCACACACCTTGCACGACTCTATACTTCACCTGCACTTATGCTGGTATGAGAACAACGGTATCTCTCCTGAGCTTTCTGAGATAAAACTCAAACTCTTGTCAATGCACACCTTGTGGACGTTTCACTGCACTCCTTGCAGGAACTCTCAGGATGAGAAACAATTGAAACTCATTCTTCTCCTCTCTCAGACTTCATATACTTAACATGAAATTACACATTCAACCCAGCATTGAAACAAATTCATAAAGAGAGAGAATAAAACAACTGTAAGGATACCATTAAGAAAATGTAAACAATAAGCATCATAACACCATGAAAATTGAGTCAAAGCTTCATATATTAACTCAAGTGCTCCTGTACATGGGTTCTTCTCTACAGCTATCTGCTACAGCTCAAGAGCTTATGAAAAAAATCTCTCTTCTTCTGTTCTTCTCATACAATAATACAAGGGTGAGGGTGTCTATATCCGTTTTCCCTCCTACGCTTCTAAAACTGTCTAATCTCTTAATTCAAATCTATCTACTTTCATTAAATAGACTTAATGTCTATTACATCTGGCAGATGAGAGAAAATCACTCAAGATCTGTTTACAACATGAAAGTACACTTACTTTAACTACTACATTAATATCTTCTCATTAATTTTTCAAAAACATTTCAAAATGTTGAAAATGTGTTCTGCGCTTCTCCAGCTGTCTTCCGCCTTTATGCTTGCTTGGATGGCTGCTTATGATGCTCCTGCATCATAATCCCTCACTTGAAAATTTTCATGAACTCCTGATCATGAGCTCTTGCACAGTCTGTCCATGCTTATGAATTTTTGCTTCATCTTCCCAACTAGCATCTTCAACTGGATGTCCTTTCCATTTGACCAAGTATTCAAAATACTCTTTTCTCCTGGTCTTTTTGCTAATCCTCTTGTCAATTATGCTTTCCATCTATGGATTTTAGCTATAGGAATTTTTTTTGTCCATTGAAACTCTTTTTGTTCCTTCTCTGCTCCTGCTTCTTCAGCTCTGTAAGGGTACAAATCCACAACATTGAATATCGGTGAGATTCTGATTCCATCGGGTAATTCAATCTCATATGCATTTGCCCCAAATTTCCTTACGACCTTGCACAGTCCAATCATTTTCATCTTCAGTTTGTTATATGTTCCCCTTGGGAACCTTTCCTTCCTCATATGTGCAAGAATTAAATCACCAACTTCGAATTAAAGTTCTCGCTTGTGTTGATCTGCTCTCCGCTTGTATTCTTGACTTGAACTCTGCAATCGCTCCTTCATTGCTTCTGCAAAGTATTCTGCACTAACACTTCTGAATTCATCTTGTTTCAAATCTTTCAATTCATAAACTCCCCTTGGCTGCATTCCATATACAATCTGGAATGGACTCTGCCCTAGGCTTCTGTTAAGAGAATCATTATAAGAAAATTCCGCCTGTGGTAGAATGTGATCCCATTGATTGTGTTGTTCAGTCACTAAGCTCCTCAAAAAATCTCCCAAGCTTTTGTTCATGACTTCTGTCTTCCCATCCATTTGAGGATGATATTCTAAGATAAAAGACAAACTTGTCCCCATCTTTTTCCATAAGGTCCTCTAGAAATGCCCTACGAACTTGGTATCTCGATCAGACATGATACTCCTTGGCAAGCCGTGAAGTTTGACAACTTCCTTGAAAAAGAGGTTCGCAATATGAGTTGTGCCACTGGTTTTCTGGCATGGTATGAAATGTGTCATTTTGGAAAATCTGTCGACTACCAAAAAGATTGAATCATAGCCTCTCTGTGTTCTTGGCAGTCCCAATATAAAATCCATGCTCATTGCGTCCCACGACCTTTCTGGTATGGGTAATGGTTGATATAATCCTGTGTTCTTCATTTTCCCTTTTGTGTGCTGACAAATCCTGCATCTGTCCTCATCCCTAGCCAAAAATATGATCCATTCAACTTTGAGAACGTCCTATAATGAACGAAGTGTCCGACCAATCCTCCACTGTGTTTTTCCTTCAGCAGGTTCTCCCTCATGGAGCATTTTGGAATACATAGCTGATTGCCCCGGAATAATAACCCATCCTGGATCATATAATTGGTCCATTGGCTTCTATCCCTGAGAAATGGATTCTCATATGCCTCATATGCCTCCTTAAAATCTGGGTCATCCCTATACATTTCTTTAAGGTTATCAAAACACAAAGTCTTGACTCTGAATTCCTGCATAAGAAAAAATTTCCTGCTCAAAGCATCAACAACTTTGTTAGCAGTCTCAGAAATATGCTTAATCACAAAAATAAAATTCTGCATGAATTCAACCCATTTAACATGTTTTTGGTTCAACTTCTCTTATTGAGTCATGAATTGTAAAGCATGATTATCACTGTACAAAACAAACTCTTTAGGAACCAAATAATGTCTCCATTTCTTTAGTGCTTGTATGACTGCATATAATTCTTTGTCATATGTTGAGTACTTAATCTTCGCTTCATTCAGTTTCTCACTGAAATATGCGATTGGCCTGTCATCTTCGCTCAAGACTGCTTCAATTGCAAATCCACTCGTGTCACACCTGACCTAGAATGTCTTGCTAAAATCCGACAAAACTAGAATTGTTGCTCCATGATCTTCTTCTTCAGCAGGTTGAATCTCTTCTTTGCTTCTTCTGTCCAGTGAAAAGACTTGTGTCTTTTCTTCACCGTATCCATCATTGGTGTGCTAATTCCACTGAAATTTCGAATGAATTTCTTGTAGAAACTTGCCAAACCATGGAAGCTTCTAACTTCAAACACACTCTTCAGTGATGGCCAATTCTTAATTGCATCTACCTTTTCTGGATCCATCTTCAACTCATTTGCAGAGATAACAAAACCCAAATAAATGAGTTATGTCCTCATAAATGACGATTTCTTCATATTTATCATCAATTTATCTTGCTGTAATCTCCTCATTACTACAGCTAAATGCTTCAAGTGCTCTGTTTCTGTTTTGCTGAAGAATAATATATCATCAAGATATATGATGACGAATTTTCCAATGAAATCCTTCAGGACTTCATTCATCAAACTCATGAAAGTATTGGGGGCATTCGTTAAGCCAAATGGCATAACAATCTGTTGGAAGATTGGTTGTTGTCATTGATGTCAACCCTAGTCATGGGTTTTGGACCGCAAGATTGATAAAGGTATTTGGACATGAAGAAAAATGAACATGCATATACAACACCCATGAATGGATAGTATACATCATGCTATTTCCGGTGGTATGTGGCATGTCACATGGATCCTCATGGTTGAGGAGAAATAAATTTTTGAAGGTGACTAAGTGAATTGAAAAAGGAAGTACATGTAGGCCCTAAAAATAATTAAATAAAATAATTACAAAATAAGAAAGTATCAGGTCGGCCCTAATGTTAAAAGGAAGTGACATAAATGGTATAAATAAATATCATTATACATTCATTTGATACAAGTCGAATTTCAGAGGGAAGAAGAAGTAAAAGAAGGCCGGATTTCAAGGGAGGATGAAGTCTTTTGGTGATGTGTTCTAAGGTATGTTATTTTCAAGTCATATTACCATTTTTGCTATAATTTTTTTTCTAGAATGATTCATATGGTGAAATCTCTATGGTATTGAGAAGACATATCAAGGTACCTCTGGTAAAAATTTCAGCTCTTGATTCGATATAATTATGGAGATACACTCTGTGGAATATAGGGTTTGTGACCAGTCCTGAAACTAGTCAATAAACAGGGGTTCTGGGTAAAACAGTCATAACTTTTTCATACAGACTCCAAATACAGTGGGACCACTTCCATTGGAAAGAGTACAGACTGGAGTTTCTTTTGTACAAGTTTCATAATCAGATGTTAAATATTGAGTGCAGAGCATATTGTACAAGTTGGGTCTTCTGAACAGACCAGAATTGAATAAAGTCTACCATTCTTTCTATAACCTCTTTTTGGGGAGGATTCAAGGAGTGAAAATTAGAGGAGTTTCAGAGAATACATTGAGTAAAATTATCTATAGGATCAGAGTACTCCAAGAATTGAATAATTGCAGAAATTGAATAAGTCTCAGAAAGCATTATCAGGTTCTATGTGATGATTGGTTGATGGTGATGATTTAATGTAAAGTTTTATTATCTCTCATATATTCTTGGGTGGAAGGAAGGGGAAAGGATGGAGAGTTCAAATCTCTCTTGATATTAGAGGATTGTATCTTCCTCTTGGAGGTTTATCACCTCCCTTTACATTTGGAAGCTGTAGCTACCTTTGGAAGTCATTACTTCCCTTGAACAAAAAATATTGATTATTTCTCATATATTGTGCATGGTGTATTGTGGTGTATTGGTGTAACTCTTATACTATTGTTCATTGCTCATTGTATATAATTGAATGGTTTAAGTATAAGTTGAAAAATGTTTTTAAATTGTACTTGATACTGATTTACCCCCCTCTCAGTATCAACACAATCCATTCATATAGCCCCTCATTCGTCTTGAATGTTGTCTTCCATTTATCACCTTCTCTCATTCGAATTTGATGATACTCGCTTTTCAAATCAATCTTTGAAAAAAAAATTGTGCCACTCAAGCAATCTATCAAGTCATCCATCCTTGGTAATGGAAATCAATATCTGATGGTAATATTATTGATTTCCCTTGAGTCTATACACATTCTCCAGCCTTCGTCTTTCTTTGGGATGAGCACTGTTGGAACAGTGCATGAACGCAAGCACTATCGAATCAATCCTTTGTCCATTAAGTCCTGGACCTGTCTCTTGACTTCTTCATTTTCCTGCGGTGTCAACCTGTACGCAGCTTTGTTTGGTAAACTGGCTCCAGGTAGAAGATCGATATGATGGCTTATACTCCTAATAGGTGGCAACGAACAAGGTAGTTCGTCCACTACTATATCAACAAATTCTTCCAACAATTTCTGGATTTCTTCAGGTAGATCATCTATTCTCGTACTGGTCAAAACAATTTTGGGCTTCCTGACCACAATAAATTGTGTGTCTTCCTTATTCTTAACCTCCTTAAGAAGTTTCTTCCCACTCATGAGAAGTACAGTGTTGCTCATCTCTGTTTTCACCTCTTGGTTTTTAATTGGCAGCAACATGTGCATCCTCCCATTCTTCTCCAGGGTGTACGTGTTCTTTCTCCCATAATGAATCCCATTTCTGTCATATTGCCATGGTCTACCCAGCAATAGATAACAAACATCCATGGGAATGACATCACATAATATTTCATTTTTATATCCTCCTATTATAAATTCAACTAAACATTGTTTAGTGACATTTACCTAATGTCCTTTTTGTAGCCATGGAACTCTGTATGGGCTTGAATGTACAACAGTCTCCAGCTCCATCTTTTCTACCATCTCTGTAGATATGAGATTGTCTGTGCTACCGCTGTCCACTATGACCTTGCATACCCTGTCTTTGGTTTTGCAAGCAGTCCGAAACAGACTGTTTCTTTGGGCTGGTTTCTCTACCTCCTTCTCTGGCTTCAAGAGAACTTTCATCATCATCAAAGATCTTCCTCCCTCAGCATCTTCTGCCTCAACATTCTGTCCTTGAGCTTCGGCAATGTGAGTTTCACCACCATATTTTTTCTTATCTGGACACTCATAGGATTTATGTCCAACCTTTCCACAGACAAATAATTTTACTTCATCACCTCTGCCTCTTTCTCTTCCTCTAGATCGAGGAAAAGTATTTCTATCAGCATACTTCCCTCTCTGTGAGCTTCCTCCTCTCTCATGTTGAGTTTGAGGTTTCTTCCCCTCTTCTTTAGATTTCTGAGTTCTATCTTGAGCAATTCTTTTGCCTCTGGCTTGACTTCTACCTTGGCCTCTTTGACCTTTCTTTCGGCTCAGCTTCTCTTCGTCTTTCAAAGCTATCTGATAAGCATCTTCCACATTTCGAATGGTCATCATGCTCATCTCATCTTGAATTTCATATCATGGACCATTCATGTATCTAGAAACTTTTTCATCATCGCTTTCCCGGTGACCTGCTCTGATGTTTATCTTGTAGAACTCTTCAGTGTATTCTTTCACTGACATCAACTTCTGTATCAAATTCTGCATCCTCTGAAATAGAGTGATTTGATAATCCTTGGGTATAAATTTTGTTTTCATCTTTGCAGCCATTCTATCCCAACTTTTGATTTTCTGCTTGCCCTTGCAGCGTCTGCCTGCCTGCAGTTCATCCCACCATAGTGTTGCATGCCCTTTAAGTCTAGTAACGGCATGTTTGACCTTCTTGTCTTCCTCGACATCCTCATAGTCGAAGTACTTGTCTAGAGATATAATCTAGTCTAGAAGCTCTTCAACATCCAGGTTTCCCTCATACACTGGAATGTCCATTTTTGCTCTGGAACCTATCCTTGCAACAACCCTAAATAGGCGTTCATCTGTAGCATCTTGGACTGCAACTTCTTCTCCTTCGTTTCCAGATTCATTTTCACTTTCAGCCTCGCTGATATCCCCAACATCAACTGTGCGCCTCTATGTTGTCTCCATGGCATCAAGCCTGGCACGTAACTCGCTCATTTCTATTTCTCTTGCTGGATCAGGCATTGGCATTGGCCTATCTCTTCTTCTCGGTGGCATGGCTATAAAATGTTCCGCTGTTCTCTCTGCTACAGAAAGAAAAGAACTTGTTCTGAGCTCTGATACCACACTGACACAACACCCCTTGGCTCAGTAGGTTCTGCGCGACCTCTTGGTCTTAGGATCGTTCCAAATCTTCCCCTGAGTCTGATTGACTCTTTGATTTCCTCACAGGGAATACTTCACACACAGAGAGAGGTGTATTCCACAGGTCCTTCTAAGTTATGCCTATGTGATCAAACACCGGCGTTAACTCCACAACCAACCAATAAATGTGATCGGGGATTTTTCCATTTCGGGATTTTGGATTTCGCTATTTCGCGAATCCTGTTGTCGAACCCCTTGTCTCTTCAATATCTGAAACCTGAAATGTCAACGAGGGTTGACTCCTTCAATGCACCGAACACACGCCTCTTGTTGCCACTTATTTTGGATTTTCGGAACTTGAGTGATTGACCAACACTCGTTCCTCTTCCCTTATGATTTTTTGGTTTTCGAAATTTCCCCTTTTTGGCGAGATCAAAGGTCTTTTGGGATTTTCCCCGAAGCTTGACCACTCCCTTGACTTTCGTTGCACGTATCCTCTGATTAATGCTTAGGACCCACCTTTCAATTTTTTTCCTTTTCGTGATTTCGGGAGTTGCATTGACATGCAACTCTGGCTCTTGACTTCCGGAACCCCGAAACCCGATTGGTCCCACGACTATTGTCCTTCAATGTTTCGAGAATTTTTCCTTTCACTCTTCGGGATTTCGCGACTTGCAAGATCCACAGCAGAAAGGTTCCTCACCTCCCGAAACTATGATCTCCGAATTCCTGAAAACTTGCCTCCAATGTGATCTACGACTGAGATCCTCCATGATATGACAACTTTGGATCTTTTGGCTTTTCACGAACCTGGGAGTTTGAAACTCTCGATTCCAAATATCGCTACCTCTTCTACTTCCCAACACCCGAAGTGCCGAAATGTTGAAATCTTGAAATTCATCCCAAGGCATGTCGCATTTCGCGACTTTGGGATTTTCAATACTAAGCACCCCGACTCCTTGTCATCAAGATTCCCAGTATGCCAAACCTCGAAATACTGAAATTTCACACTTGATTATCCTTTTCGCGAACTGGGAGTTTGAGTGACCAAGGGTTTTGACCTGCACTCCCAACTTACGGGTCCCGAATTCTTGAAATGATTTGACGGTTCAGACAGACCACGACCAACGGTCCACATTGATTCTTGATGTCAGGGTGGCAGATTCGTCCAACTCCTAACCACCTTGCAGCTCCTCTGGATCCTACGGTCCCCGCGATTTTGTGAGTTCTCCTTGGAGAATTCTAACTGCTCGGTTCACTCCTCAATGACTTCTACGAGATGAATCTGTGTTCTCCCTCCTGAACTTGTCTTTTATGAGATGCTTTCGACTTTCGTCTCCCTTTTAACACTTCAAAGGTACTATCCCTCCTGAGCTTTCACTTGCAAACTCAAGTCCCCAAAAGGAATTTCGCTCGCACTCCTTGCGACAATCTTTCAAATAACCTCTGGTTACTTGAGTCCTTGACTTTGTGCACTCTTTGCAATAGCAGTCCTTCCACCTTCACCTTAGTTGATAACTTTTAAGGTTTCAACTAGCCTATGCACACCTTGCACGAATCTATACTTCACCTGCACTTCTGCTGGCATGAGAACAACGATATCTCTCCTGAGATTTCTGAGATAAAACTCAGACTCTTGTCAATGCACACCTTGCGGACGTTTCACTGCACTCCTTGCAGGAACTCTCAGGATGAGAAACAATTGAAACTCATTCTTCTCCTCTCTCAGACTTCATATACTTAACATGAAATCACACATTCAACCCAACATTGAAACAAATGCATAAACAGAGAGAATAAAACAATTGTAAGCATACCATTAAGCAAATGTAAACAGTAAGCATCATAACACCATGAAAATTGAGTCAAAGCTTCATATATTAACTCAAATGCTCCTATACATGGGTTCTTCTTTACAACTCTCTGCTACAACTCAACAACTTATGAAAAAAATCTCTCTTCTTCTATTCTTCTCATACAATAATACAAGGGTGAGGGTGTCTATATCCGTTTTCCCTCCTATGCTTCTAAAACTATCTAATCTCTTAATTCAAATCTATCTACTTTCATTAAACAGACTTAATGTCTATTACATCTGGCAGATGAGAGCAAATCGCTCAAGATCTGTTTACAACATGCAAGTACGCTTCCTTTAACTACTACATTAATATCTTCTCATTAATTTTTCAAAAACATTTCAAAATGTGCAAAATGTGTGCTACGCTTTTCCAGCTATCTTCCGCCTTTATGCTTGCTTGGCTGGCTTTTTACGATGCTCTTGCATCACAAACCTCAAATCCTTGTGACTGTACATATGTTTTCATCCTTCTGCTCCAGAATGCATAGTTTTGTCCATCAAACTTTGGTATTCCATTTTTATACATATTTTTCCTCTACATGATCTACCTTTCAGTGGTTAAACTGATTTTTGAAGGAACTCACTCTAATACTAATTGTTGGATTACTGAGAGGGGGGGTGAATCAATAATAGAGAAATTTAATCCTTTTTAACCACAATAAGCAAGTGTTATTTATATTTGTGATCAATATAACATTATCATCCATTAAGAGTAGAGTAAATAAGCCATGAAAAAATGAAAAATCATACACATACATAATACACCGGTATTTTTACATGGAGACCCAATGCGAAAGAAAACCACGAAATTATTTTTCTTATATGTATTTAATAATTACATTCATTGGAAGCACCAACTTCCTTTGTTCTCCAGCCGCAATTGGAAGGAGGCTCTGACCCCCTATTTTCAAGCTACAACTTGAAGGAAGTTCCAACTTCCCAATTCTCTGGCTACAACTAGAAGGAGGCTACAACCCCCTATGTTCTCCGACTACAACCACCTATCCTTTCCCCATCCAACTGCCTTGAAATATAAGTGCCAAATGTAGAAACTAAATATGTCGCTGTCACAACATGTTCTGTCAAATATGTCACTGATAAACCTGTCACTGTATACTCATCAACCAATTTAATATGATCACATATACCTCAAACACTATACCACAAGTTTGTACCTCAAACCATGTGCTAGAACCTCACTGTTATACAACCTCTATCTGTACCAATAACTTCAACAACATACCTCAACCAAAATCCTTCAAACATGAACCAATACTAAACTTTAGTAGATCTGTCAAAAATCAAATCTACTGCAAGCCCTAAACTTCCAAGAGGGCATCCAATAGATTTACAAGGCAAAACCTCAAACACATTCATAAATTCAACACTACACATATGAAAACCATACATTTTTCTTCTTGTAGCATTATGTTGCTGCGATTTTGCTGTCTTGATTCTGCTACCGTGAATCTGCTGCCGTAGTTTTGTTGCCATAATTCTACTTCCACGATTTTTCTGTCGCGGTTTTTTTGCTACGGTTTTTTTGCCGCAACTTTTTTGTCGCGGTTTTTATACTTCCAAGAGGGCATCCAACAGATTTACAACGAAAAACCTCAAACACATTCATAAATTCAACACTACACATATGAAAACCATACATTTTTCTTCTTGCAGCGTTATGTTGTTGCCCTGATTCTGCTACCGTGAATCTGTCGCCACAGTTTTGTTGCCATAATTCTACTGCCGCGATTTTTCTGTCGCGTTTTTTTTGCTGCACTTTTTCTGCTGCGGTTTTTCTGCCGCGGTTTTTTTGCTGCACTTTTTCTGCCTCAATTTTTTTGTCGTGGTTTTTTGCTGCACTTTTTTTGCCACGATTTTTTTGTAGCACTTTTTCTGCTGCGATTTTCCTGCCACACTTTTTCTGCCTCACTTTTCCTGCCACACTTTTCCTGCCCTTCTTTTTATGCCGCACTTTTTCTACCACACTTTTTTCTGTCAATAATACCTGCCCAAATAACCTTTCACAAAATATATATTCAATTATATTCAGTAGGTGAAAATAGGAGAGCCTTGCTCTCTTATTTATACTTCCATGTAGCTTCCTTAAGGGGTTATCTTCTAACCAACTTAACCCAATTTCCTTCTTTTAGGGCTAACCTACTTCTAACCACTTGTCCACTTCTAACCCACTTTGCTACAAATAACAAATTCTCCACTTCTAGTTGCAACTAATTTATTTTTAATTATTTTCTTATTGCAACAATTTAACCCATAATTAACTCCTAGTTTTACTCACTTGACTAGTCAACTTCTTCTAGGAGCTTCTAGAATAATTTTGACTTCTTTGACCTTCTAGATAACTCATGAGGGTTCTCCAACTTCACAAGGCCGTAACTCTCTAACCGTGAGTAGTTATGTGATGTTCCACATATCGAAATAAATGGCATGACATGTACTATCCATCTAGAATAGTATTACGTGCAAATATATTAAACTTCATAACATTATATATCAATCAAACTGAAGTCCCTTAACCATACTGTTGGGGCTACCATACTTGATTCAAGGGTTGAAATCAATGACAACCAACCCAATTAATCAACATGACGAATTTGATGTAAAAGATAATGACTCAGAGAGAGTACTCTTTATGGCTATGAAAAATTAAAAAAGAACTCCTGAAAGAGAATAAGAAGATGAAGTGGATTTTGAGGTAGAATTAATCATTACTTTAACTGAGCTGAAGAAATAAAGGAAGGAAAAAAAATAATTCAAAGAAGAAAACATCTTCTTGAAAACCCAATTTGAAGAAGGTAAGAGAAAGGAAGAAGTTATGCAGATCTATATGATAAAGAAAGAAAAAGAGTGTGAGAAGCTTGAAAAGGAAATCATGACATTGAGAGTTGAATTCAACAAGATCAACAAGAACTTGAAAATTTCTCAAGTGTTAGAAATCATTCTCAACATTCAAAGGCCATATAGTGACAAATATAGACTAGGATACACGAATGTTCATTTTAAGGAAGGTTCAAGCTCCATGTCGAAAGAAACATAACAAAAGAGTTATACAAAAGTTATCAAAGTAAGGAATCATGGTCAACAAGAATTAGAAAGAAATGAATACAAAAGAACTTCTACATTCAGGCATCAAATAAATTTCATTCATGATCATTCAAGACAAGAATCTAGAAGGACCACATCACAAAGAAGGTCATTCACTCCTAGATATGTAAATTTATTTTATGGTCAATGTTTTAATTGTACTCACTTTGGACATAAAGGTGTAGATTGTGGGGCTTATGAAAGAAATGTTCAAGCAACAAATTATTATGTGGTTCCACATAATATTTAAAGTTACAAATGCCACAACTATGAACACATAGCTCAAAATTATAGAAGCGTGATAAATCCTCCCATGAAGGAAAACATTGATGTCTGATACAAGAAAGTTTGGAGAATAAATGAAAAACAATAAGAGTAGGTGATTGAAGACCAGATCCCATATATCGTACTCACAAGATTTACAACAACATAAGATCATAATGAATTCACATGCCAAGAGGAAGATGAAAAAATCTAGGAAGAGGATGAAGTCAGAATTCAGGAAGAAAATGAAAAGAGTGTCAGAATTCAAGAAGAGGATGAAAAGGAAGATGATGAATCCATAGATGAAGAGGAATATCACTCTACATCAGAGCATGTATTGTTTTGAGCCACTCGACTTGGAGACTCTTAATGAATATAAATATTGAATAGGGGGAGTCAGTGCAATAGCTACTAAAAATCAAAGAACCATCTTTTGAGCAGGTTGAAGTATTTGCAGAGACATATAGCATAAGTACAAAATGATAGATTGATTAGTTAAGAAGTATTATTCCCACACATATATCAATTGGCAGCTACACAAGCAGAAGTTTATGATTATATTCCTTCAAGAAGAGATGTCTTCAATATAGGTTGTTCCAAACATGTAGAGTTTGATTCACATATAGAGTAGATCAATGGACACATTTGATTCAGTTGTAGTTGTGAAGTCTTCATGATAATACAGTGATTGATGGGTCAACAATGTGGATAGCTGAGTAGCATATTTATTTTCAGGTTATGACATATGATATCATTAGAAGGTACAAAAACATGGGTAAGAGAAAATGCATAACAGTGTATCCATGGAATCAATTGAAATTAGTTGGTCACAAAAAGGAAAGCAATGAAAGACTCATCAAAATAAGGAAAGATAAACCTTCAACAAAAGTTATATCATCAGAGGGGATTTCACTGAACAGTATGGTCATGATAGATCATTTGAAGTCAAGAAATTTTGAATGTTTTTTATATATCAGAGAGTTATAATAGGAATAACCAATGGCCAATTAGCAAGCACTGGAAGAGAGGAAATGAAACACCTACAGGTATCCCTACATTGATTTACATAAGATTTTGCAGAGAAGTCAAGGTAAGAGAAATCATTAGAGAAAGAGATCTAGAATGAAAGATTAGAAGCATGCGGACAGGATGAGACATATTGATAGGGGGAGTTATGATTTTGCCCATGATGTCAAAGGAAGAGAAAGATAAATATTTTTTAGAGAATGTATACTTTTAGGGGAAGTCACATAAGGAGAGAAACACATGAAGAGAAATAACAAAGGCATGGAAACAAAGAGAGAGAGAGAGAGAGAGAGAGAGAGAGAGAGAGAGTATGCATGAAGGTAGGGGGAGAATCCCTATGGAGAGAGACCCTTTTCCATTGATGTCAAAGGGGGAGAGTAAAAAACATTGATGAGTAGAAATGGTCATAGGGGGAGCATGAGTGTTGTCATCAATGTTGGTTTTTCCATCAGTGCCAAAGGGGGAGATTGTTGGATAGTTGGTTTGGAAAATTGGTTGTCATTAATGTCAACCCTTGGAGAAGTTTAGAATCCCTAGAGATGTGGTTGATATAGATGGATAGTTAGTTGTAATTGATGGAGTGGTTGATGTCAACATATGTGTTGGGTGCATTTTATGAAGTTTACATGTAGCCCCGAAGGTATGGTAATGGAACCCACAGTTGATTGAGGAATAAATGCATGAAGGTCAATGTATTTGTAAGTAAGACTATCATAGGTGGATAGTGTGCATCATGCCATTTATAGTGATAGGTGATATGCCATGTAGTTCCTCACAATTGAGGAGATATGGCTTTGTGAATTTGGAGGGCCCTCAAAGAATCATCTAGAAGTTCCTAGAAGGTCAACAAAGAAGTCAATTATTCTAGAAGATCCTAGAAAATCATCGAGAAGTTTGCTAGTCAAAGTGGTTGCAACTAGAAGTTAATTATGGGTAAAGTTGTTGCAACAAGAAAATAATTAAAAATAAATTAGTTACAACAAGAAATTATGAATTTACTAATTATGGTTAAAGTAGTTGCAACAAGAAGGTGGGTTATCCCTAGAATAAGGAAGATGGGTAAAAAAGTTACAAGATGGCCCCTAAAGGAAGACACTTGGGAAGTATAAATAAATGATCAAGAGACTCCCATTAGCACCTATTGAGCACATTGAATATCTATCATGTGAAAGGTTATTGGTAGGTACTCATTAACATATATGAGGTAGCTACATAAAGTCGACAGTTCTATATCCGCGATAGTTCTGTAGCCGTAGGTTTCAGGAGTAGCAGAAATTCAATAGTTCTTTAGCCATAGGTGGTTATGTAGCTGCAGGTTTTGGTAGCTATAGAAAGTGGCAGTTCTGGTAGTTGTGGGTGGTTCATTAGCCTCAAGTTTCGGTAGCTACATAAAGTGGCAGTTTTGGTAGTTGTGGGTGGTTTTGTGGCCGCAGGGTTCGGTAGCTACCAAAAGCAACAGTTTCAGTAGCCGCGGGTGATTTGGTAGTTGCAGAAAGTTGGAAGTTTGGTAGCCACATCAGAGTTGTAGATTGGATTTGTTCTAGTTGTTTCATGGTATGGTACATGTCTTGATAATAACACAACAAGGTTTCTACAGAATTAAAGGTATATTTATATGCATATTCTTAAAGATATATATTGGTGATGCTATGGTACATGTTAAGGTTATATCTTGGTGATGGTATGGTACATGTTAAGGTTATATCTTGGTGATGGTATGGTACATGCTTGGTGATGTTAGCACATGATGCGACACATCTTGGTGATGTTATGATTCATGGTTTGACAAATGTTTGAGACACATATCTCGATGATGATATGGTTCATTATTAGAAGCACATCTTTGTGATATTGGAATATACTTGGTTTATGATATTGGTTGATTATGAACATATTTACCAACTTAATGAGAACTGTGACCTCAAAACGAGAATGCTAGCCCTTAAAACCCATATTTTTGCATAAAAAACATGAAAATCAACCCCCAAATGAAAAACCGGTGCTACTGGTAGCACCATTTTTTGTAACTGGGTCAAAATTACAACTTTTTTCAAGCATGGGATTAAAGGATCAAATGGTTGCTCAAACAAACTTTAAAATCAACCCCCAAATAAAAAAGTGGTTCTAGTGGTAGAACCATTTTTTGTAACCGGGTTAAAATTACAATTTTTTTCAAGCATGGGCTTAAAGGATAAAATGGTTGCTCAAAAAAACTTTAAAATCAACCCCTAAATCAAAAAGTGGTGCTAGCGATAGCACCGATTTTTCTAACTGGGTCAAAATTACAACTTTTTTCAAGCATGGAGCTAAAACATAAAATAATTGCTTAGAAAAACCTTTAAATCAACACCTAAATAAAAACTTGATGCTACCTAAAGAAAAATGTTTTTTCTAAATGTTAAAATTGCAGCTAATTACGACCTAATTGAAACTGTGGCCTTGACAACAAATCCCTACACAAATAAAAAACCCAAAATTGGATACTAAATGGTTACTTGAAAATTTATTTACTAACTTTTTTTTTTCTTAAATTTACATTAAAAAATAAATAAAGAGAAAAGAGAAAATCTTCAC
>JASDQU010101954.1:100293-118923 GCA_032191745.1 Picea mariana
ATATATATATATATATATATATATATATATATATATATATATATATATATATATATATATATATATATATATATATATATATATATGTTTCATTGTGCAAGGGACCTGGTCCAGGCCTGCGCGACCATGGGGGGTTGGTGCAATGCCAAAGATTATATAACACACACACACACACACACACACACACACACATATATATATTAATTTTTTTTTGTAATTTTAAGGTGTTTTAACTTATTTTTGTTATTTTTTTTTAATTTTGTATTAAAATTTTTATTTTAGGTTTTTTAATTTGGGGTTTTTGTATATATGTTTTTAAATTTTTTGGGTTTTTTCCACCTTTTTAAAGTTTTTTTGGGCTATAATATTTTTTTTTTTTACCTTTTTCTTATTTTTTCTCATTTCCTCTTACTTTATATATATATCCTGAGTGGGCCTAATGGTTAAAAACATGTGTTTCCTCCTAAGAGGTCACAAGTTCAAATTCGGAGGGGGGTAGGGCATGTATAAATCCTTAGACTTTACCAGTCAAATCGCTCGGTGGAGGGGGTCTCATACACCAATTTGGTGTTTGGATTATATATATATATATATATATATATTCCTCCTAAGAGGTCACAAGTTCAAATCCGGAGGGGGATAGGGTATGTATACCTCAGACTTTACCAGTCAAATCGCTCGGAGGAGGGGGTCTCATACACCAATTTGGTGTCTGGATTATATATATATATATATATATATAAATTTATGTTTTTTTTTTCCTCTTTAGTTTTTTAGGTTTTTCTTCAATGGTTTATTTTAATATAAATTTGTTTTTAAAATGTTTTTTTTTTTAATTGTTATTTAACTATAATTATTTTCGATGTATTGAAGTAAAGGTAAAAAAATGTGTTAAAAATGATATTTTCCATTATATTTAAAAAGTATGGAGCCATAACTTAATTAAGGACACATATTTATAAGAAAAATATTAATTTAAAAAAAATAAATGGTGTACAACATTTTTAACATTGGATGGAGCATAGAAATATGATTAAAAACACCATTGAATAAAAAAAAATAGAAAAGTTTGAAAATAGATGAAAAAACACCGTTGAAAACAAAAATTGAACAATTTGAAAATAAATGAAAAAAAAAACATTTAAAAAAAATTGGAAACCTTATGTATAAGAAAATTTAAAATATAAAAAAACCACCTAAAAAGGGAGGATGGTGATACCAGTAGCACCATTTTTAAAAACGGGGTAAAAAACTTGACCCCCCCCCAAAACGAGAACTTTGTAGAGTTCTTGTTAAGTTGGTAACTATGTTTATGATGCATACTTGAGGTTTTAGTTTATACAATGATGCATATGTTGGTACATAGTTGATGATTGATGTATGTGGTTGATGGTTGGTGTACATGGTGCAGGTGTTGGTGCATGGTTGATGCACGTGTTTTCATACAAGTTGTGGTACATAATTGATGCTTGGTAGGGTACATGTTAACGGTTTGGTACATGGTTGGTCGAGTCATGTGTTGGTGATATTGGACATCTAGTTGAGAGGTGTCCTTGGTATATGATCCATGTGAGAGGATCTAGTTAAGTATTAGTGACAGTGACATGTTGGACATGTTGTTCAGTGACAGTGGTAGTGACAATGACAATGATAGTGGCAGTGATTGTGGTAGTGATAGTTGGTCTACACTTATATTCCAGGGAAGTAGGATAGGGCAAGGAAAGGGGGTTGTATCCTCCTTCTAGTTGTATCCACCTTCCTGGAGTTGGAGCTTCCTTCAGGTTGGAACTTGGGAATTAGGGGTTGTAGTCTCCTTCTAGTTGGAGCCAGAGAATTCAGGGAGTTATAGCTTCCTTCAGGGTGGATCTTGTAAATAGGGGGTTGTATCCTCCTTCCAGTTGTAGCTGGAGAATTGGGAAGTTGGTGCTTCCAATGAATGCATTCTTTGATATATAAGAACGCATTCTGTGGTTTTCTCTCATTTGGGTTTCCATGTAAATTTTAGTGTAGTGTGTATTTGATGTGATGTTTTTTATGTTTTTCTCTTATGTTTATATGCTCATGCTATATTGATGATACATTAATGATATATTGTTGATTAAGTTGAAGTATGTATATTTTGGTTAAAATTGGAAAAAGTGTTCATACTGATTCACCCCCCTTTTAGTATTCCAACAATTACAAATTGAAGACTTGGATATGTTATCATATTTTGCACTGACTGTTTTTGCTAGTTGGTGCATTTGTAAAGACTAATGATTAGTGGGGGATTGTTAGCATTATTTCTCCTAATCATAGTCCTAATACCACCTTGTTAACTTGAGTTAGTTATATGAATCATTAACAATGGTTATTGATCATTGTACTATATGTACATGTTGGTTGTGGAGCCTGATTATCTTTCTGATTTAGAGGTCTTTTACTTTCAGCCGTGTTTATACCCCATGAAGTATTTACACCCAAGAAGTATGTACACTCTTCCACGCGGGGGAGTGGAGAGGGGGGGTACCCCCTCTGCTGGATCCGGGGGGACTATCCCCCCGACTGGGAGGTCTGGGGGAAAGTGGGCCCCCAGCGGGGGTTCGGGGTCGAAGCCCCCGAAAGAAAAAATTGCCTTGTAAATGTATATTGTAATTTCATTGTAAATATGGACCATTCATTATAACATGGAAGATCTAATGGTAGAGATTATGTTAGGGTTTTTTCCCTAAAAGGAAACCCTCTTTTATGAGGGAAATGTATTGCAACTATGGTGGATGGCGAATATTGTATTTTGAGATAGGAGACTGTGAGAGAAAGAAGAGGAATTTACAACAGGTTTGTTGTAGGTTGTATCCCTTCATATGATGGATAATAATAAAGGAAGGACCTAGCAATTTCTCTAGTGGAGATAGACCACACTGGGTGAACCATGTAAATCCGTGTCTCTATTGTATTGTGTATCTTCTGTGTTTTGTTTCTGCATTTGTTTTATTTTATTGCTCCATGGTCCTGTTTTTCTAACAACTGGTATCAGAACGAAAGGTAACTCGTAGGGAAAGAGGGTTCCTGGTTCGAGTGGGATCAATGTCGGAAGATGGAAAGTTTAGGGTCGAGAAATTTAACGGCCAAAACTACCAGTTATGGAAGATGCAGATGGAAGACTATTTATATCAGAAGGATCTATTCCTACCATTGGGCGGAATAGCAAAGAAGCCGACGGCTACGAAGGACAAAGAATGGGAGATTCTTGACAGAAAGGCTCTAGGAACGATACGGCTGAGCCTGGTAGCGTAGGTGGCTTTCAATATTTCGAAAGAAAAGACAATGAAGGGTTTGATGGATGCATTGTCTAAATTGTATGCAAAACCCTCAGCATCCAATAAGGTATTTCTAATGAAGATATTATTTAATATGAAGATGTCGGAAGGTGGGTCTGTTGCAGATCATTTAAATGATTTTAATACAGTTACTAATCAACTAAGTTCTGTAAAAGTGGACTTTTATGATGAGGTCAGGGCTCTTCTAATCTTGTGCTCATTGCCAGAAAGCTAGAATGGCTTGGTCATGGCTGTAAGTAACTCTGTATTTGGTTCAAATACTTTAAAATTTGATGATGTTGTTGGTGTTATCCTTAGTGAGGAAATGCGACAGAAAAGCACAGGTGAGACAACAGGAAATGCGTTGAACATGGAGAATAGGGGAAGACAAAAGCATAGAGGAAAGGGTTTTGGGAACCGTGGGAATTATAGGAAGGGAAGATCCAAATCCAGACTTGGAAAGATAGAGTGCTCGAATTGTGGGAAGAAAGGACATCTAAAGAAAGACTGCAGAGCTCCAAAGAAGCAAAGAGATAGACAGCAGGAGAGAAATCAAGAAGCAAATGTAATAGGTGATGTGTTACAAGATGCTTTGATTCTTTCTGTAGATAATATTTCTGAGTCTTGGGTAGTAGATTCAGGGGCTTCATTTCATGCCACACCCCATAGGAAACATTTTCTAGATTATGTTCAAGGTGATTTTGGACCGGTTCATTTGGGTGACGATGCACCATGCAAAATTGTTGGAATGGGAAAGGTAAAAATAAAGCAATGCAATGGAAACCAATGGTTGTTGAAAGAGGTAATACATGTTCCATATTTAAGGAAAAATCTAATTTCAATAGGGCAGTTGACAAGTGAAGGTTGTATATCCATATTTACAGATAAGACGTGGAAGGTCATCAAAGGATCATTGGTGATAGCGAAAAGAGAGAAGGTAGGTACATTGCATTTATGTACTGGTAATACTGACTCTTGTATCTCTTTAGCTTCTATAGGAGTGGATACAACACTGTGGCATCATAGGCTTGGACACATGAGTGAGAAGGGGATGCAGATACTTCACAAAAGAAATTTGTTGCCAGATCTTAAACAAATTGATTTGGACTTCTCTGAGCATTGTGTTTATGGAAAACAAAAGAGAGTCAGATTTCTCAGAGTCGGGAAAGAAAAGAAGAGTGAAAGGTTAGAGCTTGCGCATACAGATGTATGCGGACCAGCTCAGGTATCATATCTTGGTGGCTCTCATTATTATGTTACTTTTATTGATGATTCAACTAGAAAAACTTGGGTTTATTGCATTCGACAAAAAATTGATGTTTTTGATACATTTAAGAAATGGAAATCTTTGGTTGAGAATGAGACAGAAAAAAAGTTTAAGTGTCTTAGATCAGATAATGGAGGTGAGTATTTTAGCAAGGAGTTTTATGATTACTATTCATACCATGGGATTCGTAGAGAGAAGACAGTTGCAAGAACACCACAAGAAAATGGTGTGTCAGAAAGGATGAACAGAACAATCATGGAGCGTGCAAGGAGTATGAGATTGCATGCTGGTTTGCCCTTACAGTTTTGGGCAGATGTTGTAGATATTGATATTTAGTTGATAAACAGAGGACCTTCAAGCTCTTTGGATGGTAGAATTCCAAAGGAGGAATGGATAGGAAAAAATGGAAACTATTCTTTTTTGAAAACCTTCGGTTGTGAAGCATTTGTCCATATTGATAAAAAAAAATAGAACAAAGCTTGAGGCAAAATCCAAGAAGTGTACCTTTATTGGATATGGTGTTAATGATTTTGGTTATCGCTTATGGGATTATGAAAATAACAAAATCATTAGGAGTAGAGATGTCATATTCAATGAGAAGGTTATGTACAAAGATCAGTTGCAGGGAAAGAAATAAGAAAAAGAAAAACAAGAATACACAGTGTTTGATGAGATCACTGAAAAAGAAATTCCAAAGGAACCAGAAAATCAAAATGTACAACAACAGGAGAAACAGGTACCTCAAACACCTGCAATTGTTGTTATAAAATCTACCAGGTTAAGTATACCCCTTGAATGATACTCTCCTTCATTGTATTATTTATTGTTGATTAATTCTGGTGAACCAGGATGTTATGAAGAGGTAATGTAGGTAGACACCAAAAGGAAGTGGGAGCAAGGCATGGAAGAGGAAATGGATTCCTTGGTAAATAACCATACTTGGGACTTGGTTCAGTTCCCTACAGGAAAAAGAGCATTGCATAATAAATGGGTTTACAAGTTGAAGGAAGAAGATGGAGGAGAAAAGTGGTATAAGGCTAGACTTGTTGTAAAGGGGTTTGCACAAAAAAAAGGTATAGATTTTGATGAAATATTTTCTCCTGTTGTTAAAATGACTTCAATTAGAACTATTTTAAGTCTTGGGGTAGAAGAAGATTTGCATCTTGAACAGTTAGATGTAAAAACAACTTTTCTCCATGGGGATTTGGAGGAAGAGATTTATATGCAGCAGCCACAAGGGTATGAGGTCGAAGGGAAGGAGAATTTGGTATGTAGGTTGAAGAAGAGCTTATATGGCCTAAAGCAAGCTCCAAGGTAGTGGTATCTGAAGTTTGACAGGTTTATGACAGAACAGGGTTATAGTAGATGTCATTCTGATCACTGTGTTTATTTTAAAAAGCTAGAAAATGGAAGCTTTATTATGTTGCTATTGTATGTAGATGACATGCTTGTTGCAGGGTCTAATATGCAGGATATAAATGTGCTCAAGAAGAAATTAGCCAATTCATTTGTGATGAAGGATTTGGGTGATGCAAAGAAAATCCTTGGTATGAGGATAACAAGAGACAGGAAAAATCACAAACTAACATTGTCTCAGGGTGACTACACAGAGAAGGTGTTGGAGAGGTTTAGAATGCATAATGAAAAACTAGTTAATACACCTTTGTCCATCCATTTCAAATTAACTAAGGAAATGTGTCCCAAGACACAGGAGGAGATAAAATACATGTCTATGGTCCCATATTCATAAACAGGTGGTAGCTTGATGTATGCAATGGTTTTCACAAGACTAGATATTGCACATGTAGTGGGAGTTGTGAGCAAATATATGAACAATCTAGGTAAAGAACATTGGGAGGCAGTAAAGTGGATTCTCGGATACTTGAGAGGTACTTCTAATCATGCATTATGTTTTGGAGGTTCAGAAATTTTTCTACAAGGATATGTTGATTCAGATATGGCAGGTGATAAAGATAGCAGGAGGAGTACCACAGGGTATGTGTTTATTATAGGTGGAATAGCAGTAAGTTGGATTTCAAAACTGTAAAAGGTTGTTGCACTTTCAACAACAGAGGCAGAGTATGTTGCTGCTACAGAGGCTAGTAAAGAGATGATTTGGTTACAGAGGTTTATGGAGGAATTGGGAAAGAAGCAAGAGAATAGCAGGTTGTATTGCGACAGTGAGAGTGCCATTCATCTTGCAAATAACTCATCCTTCCATTCGAAGACTCAACATATAAAGTTGAGGTACCACTTCATACGATACTCCTTGGAAGATGTACATTTGAAGTTGGAAAATATACACACTAGCCAGAATCCTGCAGACATGTTAACAAAGGGAGTAACCAGGGAGAAACTGAGTTCCTGCTTAGTTTCAGTTGGTCTTCAAGAATCAATATGAAGATGAGGAATTTGCCAGGTCCAAGAAGGTTCAGAGTCTAGCATATACAACAGTTGTGGAGTTGTTGAGATCAGTCTCCAAGTGGGAGATTGTTGGTTGTGGAGCCTGATTATCTTCCTGATTCAGAGGTATTTTACTTTCAGCCATGTTTATACCGCATAAAGTATTTACACCCAAAAATATGTACACTCTTCCACGCGGAGGAGTGCAGAGGGGAGGTACCCTCTCTACGGGGTCCGAAGGGGCTATCCCCCTGGCTGGGGGGTCTGGGGGCAAGCAGGGGTTCGGGGGTGAAGCCCCCAAAGGAAAAAATGCCTTGTAAAGGTATATTGTAATTTCATTGTAAATTTGGACCGTTCATTATAAGGTGGCAGATCTAACGGTAGAGATTATGTTAGGGTTTTTTTCCTAGAAGGCAACCCTCTTTTATGAGGGAAATATATTGGGGCTATGGTGGATGACGAATATTGTATTCTGAGATAGGAGACTGTGAGAGAAAAAAGAGGAAGTTATAGCGGGTTTGCTGTAGGTTGTATCCCTTCATATGCTGGATAATAATAAAGGAAGGACTTGGCAATTTCTTTGGTGGACGTAGCCCACACTGGGTGAACCACGTAAATCCGTGTCTCTATTGTATTGTGTATCTTCTGTGTTTTGTTTTTGCATTTGTTTTATTTTATTGCTCCACGGTCCTATTTTTCTAACAGTACATACTTTGTGAATACATTGATGTGGAAATTAGTGGCTTATACCTTTTATTGCCATGTCCTTGTTTCTTGATCTTCTTGATTTTTCTTGGTTTTCTTCTTTATGTTCTTTCCCTAATTTCTACCGAACGAATGTACTTCCTGTTGGAAATATGGAAATAGCAGAGAGGATGCAGAATGTCAAGGTTGTCATTGATGGCAATCGTCTATGGCAGAAGAAGCTAGATGATGACAGAGCAATATCCAAGCGGAGTGATGAAGGGTAGTCGACCTGATAGGAAGATGGTCGAGGTAGAGCGAAAGAAATAAGTTGCATTCTAAGGAGGTCAATCGACGAAGAATGACAAAGGGAAGATCTAGTCAAAATAGAGTTCGAGGTTGAGGACAATCGAGCAAAAGACCTGTTGGATCCCTTTCAATTTTCTAGAAAGGTCGACACCTGTCCGATCTGTACAAACTAAGCAGAGGTTAAGCGCAGGGGTTAAGTTCTAATATGCAGAGGAGAAATCCCGGACAAGTCATCGGGATATTGGAGAGAGAATATGAGCCATAGGATTTGAGAAGAAAACCCGACAGCCGTCATATCTGCAAAAGATGCGAGGGAGATAAGCCATCGGAGAATCGAGGATCGGGACTTTGAAATGTCCAGATCACTCGACAACGAAAACCCCGAAATCGCGATACGCGATTTCGCGATTTGATTGCAGCCATTAAAGCCAAGGTGAACTCCCGACGAGATCTGGACCGTCTATTCATGTGGATGCATGGTAGCCTGGAGGCCCCATTGGAGAATCGGGGTTCGGGACTTTGAAATGTCCAAATCACTCGTCAATGAAAACCCCGAAATCGCGAAACGCGATATTGCGATTCAATCGCAACCGTTAATGCAAGATCACACTAAGACCATTGATCACAGCTCTGTACAGAATTTCGGGGATTGGGTGGAAGGAGTATGGAGGAATAGGGACCATCCATCAGCAGGCACAGGTGTTGAAGATCAAGGCATCGTCGGACATCGGGAAATCGGAGTTCCTGAGGTCGAAGGAAACGAGAGATCGAAAGTCTCGAAATCCCGACATAATTGGGACCGTCCATCTGAGAGGATGCGTGGAAGGAGATTGGTGCCATCGGCGAAAGGCCCGACAAGAGGTCGTTCATTGACTAATCGAAAATCGGGATATCGGAGATCCCGGGCACAAAGGTTTTGTGCATTTCGAAATCGCAATCTGTGAAATCCTGATAAGTGGGGTACAACTGTTAGCACAGCAGCGAAGGAGGACAGAGGATTAGTGGATTCCAGCTATCAGAGATAAGGATGCGGTTACAGGTAACGGTCACGTGAACCAGGGTCAGCTAGGGGGGCTGAAACACATTGGGAAATCGGGGATCGGGAATCCCGGAGGCATGTGCATGGTGACATCGAAAACACCGAAACCCCGATGAGAGGTTTGACCGAGGTCATGTGTTGACGGTCTTATGGGGCCAAGGCCTATAGCCAGCAGGGCTAGCGCGTGGAAAGGGGTGCATCGGTAATCAGGGATTGGAGAGGAGAGAAACTCTCGACATCAGGAAGTGCGAAACCCTGAAACCCCGACGAGAGGTATGGTGACAGTCACATGATAGATGGTCACATGGACCATTGTGTAGATGGAAGGGGCTAAATCTCGGGAAAGGAGCACATCGGGGATCGGAGAATCGGGGGTTCCAAGTACATGTGCATATTGACACTGAGAATGCCAAAATCGCGATGAGTAAAATCCCGATGGGATCTGAACCACTCGATCAAGTATTGATCAGAGGGTTGTTGTTCTTCCTCACAGTTTAACGCTTCAGTTATGAATCCATTAAGAGAAATGGACTAAGGATGACAAATCGGTTAGCGTTTCAGTTTCCAGGAAAGGTGTTCTTGTTTCGGCAGAGGGAAGGCGAAGTGAACCGTCGGGGAGGCGTATATAAAAGAAAATGAGAGAGACTAAATTGGGTGTTGTTGAAGAGAGAGGGATAGAGCTCTGCAAGTGCGACAGTGGTAGAGGAGAACCTACGAAGCAGAGAAAAACTGAGAAGGCGCAGCAAAAGAAGGTGAAGCGGAGCAGCAGATCAAGGTCAGTAAAACAGAATTTGTGGCTGAGCAGTTAAGAAGATCAGAGATGATGAAGGTAGAGCAGCATAGCAGAAATGGTAAGCAAGCTATATTAGAATAAGCAAATTGGTTTGAGTAAGAATTTTATTCGAGCAATTAGGGCGGTAGGGTGGTGCTCGAGAGGACTGTTGTCCTCAGAAGTTCAAGTAGGTGCTTGAACACAGGAAGTTGTAGCTTCCATCTGGTTGCAGCTAGAGAAACTAGGGTGGTAGGGTGGTGCTAGGGGAGACTGATGTCTCGATCTGCAAGTTGTGCTTGTATAATTTGAAGGTTGGTGCCTTCACTCAGTTGGTGCTGAGACAGATTGGAAGTTGGTGCTTCCACCCAGTGGGTGCTGGGATTCTGTGAGAGTTGGTGCTCTTAGCAAGTGGGTGCTTGCAGAATTTGAAGGTTGGTGCCTTCACTCAGTTGGTGCTGAGACAGATTGGAAGTTGGTGCTTCCACCCAGTGGGTGCTGGGATTCTGTGAGAGTTGGTTCTCTCAACAAGTTGGTGCTTGCATTCAGAGGTTGTAGCCTCCTTTGAGTTGGTGCTTAAAGATGATGAGATGTAAAGTAGTTGGAGCTTGCTTGACATCCTAAGAAGAAGAGGTTTTTTCCCTTTATGGGTTTCCTCGTGAAATATGTGTCCCTGTGTTTATTATGTGCATGCTTGATGTTGAATATCTGTGGTTACTTTATCTACAACATGTTGACTACCCTCCAGTAATTAACAAGAAAAGTTAAAAGAGGAGAAATACTTAAAGCTCATAATCAGCATCCTTTAATCCACATAACTTCTCTGTCAGTATATCTTAATATCTGAATCTAATTGAATATAGAGTACATGATTGTCAATGAATGGATATCTGCATATTGGTGATATAAGGTTGATAAAGTTAAAAAGGATTAATTGTCTATGATACTGATTCACCCCCCCCCCTCTCAGTAGCACGGTGTGTTCAACACTTCCATCCGTGACACATCAGGAATATTCATAGCCAATAAAAAAACTACATAAACGAATATTAATTATGAAAAATGATTTTTATTCTATAAAAAATCAGTTTGGACCTGGTTATAACAAAATTTCAGAATGTATATGAAGGGGAGTAGTGTTCATAAATATTCTAATTCAAATGAGTTTTTTGATTGATAACATGATCTTGATTGAGATTTACTGGGAAAGGATAATATTGAATAATATTTTTTCCTAAGACATCTTTGTAAAGAAAATTGGTAAAGACACAGATCATGGAGACGGTTCCAATTTTTGAGGAAAGGCTCGACATGCATAAAAATCAGGAAATCAAACAAATTCTCATTTGGTTATAAAAAGGAGAAAAATATTCGATGTAAAGGGGGGGGGGTGGTTAGGAGATTGCAGCAGTAGGACTGTGTCTTTGTATGAAGCCCATATGGAAATTGTAATTTCATCTGGCATGATGGATTAATTCAAGGATTCACAATTCATTCTCAATAGAGTCTTGTATTTTCTTTCATTTTTATGTTTTATGATTCTTTAAATTTCCATCTTTGTTCTTCTTATTTAGTTTGAAATTTAAAGTCATATTTGTATATGATAAAAACACTAATTTGGTACAACCACCACTACTGCTCATTAAAGATTGATTGTAGGTCAATTTCTCAGTGTTTTATTGTTGAATTCATTGTTTTTCTCATCCCAATCACTCTTTATTTTGTTGGATTCATTTCAATTCCCAACATATACATTTTATTCATCTCACATTTATAGAGACTGCTTTTTCCCTCTCCATTTTATGAGATTTTTGTTTTCTTATTTTCTTCCACCTTCCATTATAAACAATTTTTCTTTTTTCGGTGAGACTCCATTCCCAATGGATTAAGACTTTGATATGAGGGGATTACTATCTCTTTATTTCCAATTTAATGCTATTTTTATCCTTAACCCTGTCCACCTTGTTTTATGTTGTTTGTTACCCAAATCTCGCAATCTGAGCTTAAATTGTTAGAACTTCTACTTAGTGACAATAAGCAACCAAATGTTCTAGATTTGATGAGGGAGACCCCTCTGGTCCAAGAGCCAGCTTGTGACTTGAATACTAGTTTAAATATGTCTTGGCATGGTTTCTAGACAACGATGAACCATATCAAGTTACAACACCTTGAATAGATTAATGTTTTCCATCAAATGCAATTATTTATCATTGCTTTCTTTGGAAGTATCTTGCATAAAACTAGTGAGTTCTAGTGTCCATTTTTTAACTTGTTTTTTAGAGTGATGAAAGGGGAAAGATGAACATAAAATTCATCCTCATGACCACACTCAAGCAATGTGGAATGCTACAAAAAACCAACAATTTATATGGATAAGAACAATAATAAACATTGATAAAAAAATATATAAAAGTTATATCACATTAACTGCCCCACATCAATTTGTTTGTCACAACAACCTACAACATAAATGATAATATGTTAGTTGGATAAAGTATGCATAAGATAAATATATTGCAAGAATCAAACTTTTTGGTTATGATATCTGACATTAATTTTTGACAAAGCATGTTTTGACATTAAGTTTGTTTTCAAAATAGTTTCGACACAATGTATTTACTTGATGTATATTCACTTAAAACAAACTAATTTTCAGAGTGGGGTAGCTTCAATTTCACTCATGAACGAATGCAAAAAATATATTAAAGGCACTTAGCTAACATTAATGCACACAGATGCAAGATTAAACATTCATATTTAATATAACCCTTAATGCACATTGAAACTTGTACATCATTGAAACATATACAATCATGTTACTCAAAGGTGCAACCCAATGGCCAAGATTCTTTGCCCCATCCACATTGTGGGTATCCGAGTCTTCCCCATAATGTGTCATAGGTTCAAAATATGCATCTTCAAAGTGAAATCGATTCCATGATTGCAACTCAAGATGGGTATGACTTTCATGAATGTGTCTCCTCTGTACAATGTGATGGAACTTGATCACTAAGCCATATCCAATGAAGGAATTCTTTGGGTTGAATGATAGGGTTGAAATGATTCCATGGGTACCTGTAGTTCACTTAGCCATAAGAATTTATTTTTGAGAATTCTCTTCTTGTTTGAGTTAGGAAAATAGGTGTCAAGGAGGATGATAAGAATTCCATTGGTGTACTTGACGGATCTGGAAATGATTATTGTATTTTTGCATCTGACATTCAAAATCATGTTTACAATTATACTAGTATTGTGTTCCCATTGTTTATGGTTTATGATGTTGGTGAGGAGACATGTTGAATCAATATAAATATCAAAATTATGGCCTTTGTCATAATACACATTTGATGTAAATTCATTCATGATGGCTTGGATCTCTTTCTTGCAACATGAGAATGAGTACAAGGGAGTTCTCTCTATCTTGTGTACTGCAACATTATTGTAGGTTCTATTGGGGTTTCCATTTTCCATTTGAAATCCTTTGAATAGGTTGTGGTAGAGAGATCCCGTGAAATGAAGCAATGTTGCTCACTTGTAAGGATGTAGGGAAAAAACAAAATAGAGTCAAACCAAATTCAACACATGCACTTAGAGTGTTTGTTAAAATTTGGAAAAGTGAATTCTCTATCTAGGCCTAGGAGTCTAGAATGTGCAAAGCAAAAGGGACTAATATTATCATATATTTACCCATGGTGAATAAGGGAAGATCAAGGGAAAGGGAGAAGTGTTTATACACTTACTCACAATGAGCAAGGGCAAGGGTAGATAATTTATGGATTTACCCAGGGTGAGTGACAGATCAAATAAACTCCTTACTAATAATAGCAAGGAAGTTTCTCTTATGTGTACATTTAATATGTCAAACCAGGTGTTAAGGTCCTTGGGACCCTATGATAAGGCCTTAATAAGAATTTATTATTTCTTTTTTTTTAAATATATTATTAGGTCAACTAGAAGCTTTCATTGTACCCTTTGTCTCCTACACACACACACACACCAAGGAGACCTAGTCTTAGGATAATCATATAATGTCTTATAAATTGAATATGTTGTAAAAGGAGGTTTCCCCCATAAAGTGGAAAATATTCATTGACTTTTTCTCATTTTCAAGGTTCTTGGTTCATAACATTTGGTATCAGAGCATTGATCCTATGGTTTTTCTTCTTCAAGCAAGTCATCTTGTCATTTTCTCTATAAGTTGTTTTCTAAGATGCTGAAGACAACCAAATTTGGAGGATACTCAGGAGAGATATTCTAGTACATCTGGTAAAATGTCCAGGCTTTGGTTCATTATACTTTATGATATATATCCCATGAAGATAGGGTTTGTGAGTCATCCTGAAATCAATTTTAAATGAGTCATCTTGAATTTTTGCTATAATGTTTTTCTAGGAAGTTTCAGAAAGTGAAATTTTGTGGAGATTAAGGATTGATGTCATAGTATAGGTTCTAAAAATTT
The DNA here is from genome assembly GCA_032191745.1 of Picea mariana. Classification (NCBI taxonomy): domain Eukaryota; kingdom Viridiplantae; phylum Streptophyta; class Pinopsida; order Pinales; family Pinaceae; genus Picea; species Picea mariana. The sequence goes on from JASDQU010101954.1 coordinate 114,523, forward strand.
CAATTTCTGGCTCATTGTACTTTCATATATATAGTCCACAAAAAACAAGGTTTATGACTAATCCTGAAATCAATTATCTTGGCATTTTCACTGTAACTTTTATTAAGTGAAGTTTTAAACTCTGAAATGTTCAAAATCCTCAATTGACATGGTGAAGTACACGTGGAATTTTTTTAAGATTTTGAATCATTATATTTTATGATACCTTTCTTTTGGAAGTTAGGGTTTTTACATAAGTTATTTTTTGGTTATTTTAAGAGATTTTTCTATGGTTAGCAAGTTCATTTAAAAAAAAAAAGAGACGTGTTTTAGTGTCTTTAAATAACACATGATCTGTCATTATGTGAGTAAAATTGTGGCTGGAAAATAATATAGATAGGAAATACACATGGTTTCACGTGGTTGGAAACACATGATTTCACTTAGTTGGAAATCAATATAACCCATGTCGGTACCCATTCGAGTAGTACCGCATTAGATAGTACCTTTAGATGGAATGTCACATCCACATACCTTTGTGTATATAGGAAATCCCCTAGGTATACCTGAAACCAATCTTAGATAAGCTATTCAATCATCTTGTTGCTATAGTACACTGCAAACAACACTTAGGGAGACCACTCTCTAGTACCTGGGTAGTCGAGTAGTATGACTAAGGGCACAGTTGAGCATCCTTAGTTATTTCCTTGAGATATTAGGATGAGTACTATTATTGGATCACACACGTATAATATATAGCTATAACATGTGACACTCCCTTGTCCTCAAGTTCCTGCAACCTTTTCCTATGAGCTCACCCCTAAAGGATAACCATAATTTGTGATAAAGAATAAAAAGAGGAGTATTATTATTTGTTCACATGGACCCAAAGGGTGGTCCAAAATTTGCTTCACCACGTAAACCTCACAAAAGATCAACCATGAATCAAGAAGAAAGATATGATATTTTTCACCAGATGGAATAGATGGAAAAAAAGATCACTAAAAATAGAGAACAAATGGAAAAGAATATGAATGAAAATAAGAAATATATGGAAAATAAGATGAATGAAAATAAAGAATAGATGGAAAAGAAGATGAATGAAAATAGGGAATAGATGGAAAAGAAGATGAATGAAAATAGGGAACAAATGAATAATCACTAGGAAAATCATATAGAAAATAAGATTGATGAAAATAGGGATAAAATGGAAAAGAAGATAGATGAATTGAAAAAATATATCTTACAAACCCTAGATGGGAGGATTCCTAAAAGTGACACTATGTCTAGAGGGATTCACAAAAATAAGAGTAGTATTCAGGTTGAACAACTTCCATTAATAAGAATTTTCTAGTGGGATTCAACTCCAATACTGAAGTTACTTATGGATGGTTTCCAAAAAGAGTGAACCTTCCCAAGTTTGAATTAAATAAGTTTGATGGAATAAAGGTCTTTACCCAGGTGAACCAAATAGAGAAATATTTTGAAGTACAAAATATTATGAATGATAAGAAAATGATTCACATAGAAACTTTGAACTTTGAGATAAAACCATATCAATGGTATCAATGGGTAGTTAAAATGAAGATCCATTCTTATCATGACACTTGGGGTTTATTAACAAGATACTTAGAAGCACAATATGTGAAATTTTGGGAATAAGACTACTTAATCAATTGACAAGACTCAAGCACTTAGGTGATATTAAATATTATAATTTATAATTTCAGGCATTGGCCACAAGGGTGGATAACATAAGTGATGAACATTTGTTGGAAACTTACATGGGTGGATTAAAATAAGAAATTAAACATGAGATTTTCCTCAAACATCCTGAAAATATTATGGAATCTATGCAATTTTATCATCATATTCAAGAGAAGAATTTAGGGCTACATACAAGTCTATCATTGGAGCATATGTAGGAAGCAAATATCGTCTTGGGGTTCATAATACCACCTTACCTCAACTATAGTGTATCTAGGGGGATAATATGGGGTACCTAGGGAGGTACCTAAGGGGAATAATAATATATATTGTTATGTATGGATGCCACTTTTAATAAATAATGCCTAGTGTGAACACAACAAATGTAAGAGGGATTAATAGAAGATTCCACCCACTAGAAGGTTCCTCCTCTAGAATGTTCTTAGGCGGTAGGTAGTATTATATAAAGGGGTCTAAAACATGTAATGATAATCTTGATGAGTATTGTATTTGGAGTGTAGCTCATTAGGAGGTTTTCTCTTCGAAGAGGCAAATGATGAAGAGTGAATATCTTCCTTAAAAGGATCAATTATATGGTGTTTCCCTACCTCAAGGGTTTTCTGTAGTGTATCTAGGTGAATAATATCGGGTACGTAGGGAGGTACCCAAGGGGAATAATAGTATAGATGCATTTCTATACATGAATACCACATTTAGTAAATAAGGCCTAATATGAACACAATATGAACACAATAATATGGGGTATGTAGGGAGGTATGACCACATGGATACAAAGCTCACAACTTTTGATAGGATACTTGTATTGTTGCTAGATCCATGCCATTGGATAAATGATTTTCATATATTTATTTTGGTATATTATATGTGGTTCTTCTGATGGATATGTTGTGCACTCCAACCTCTAAAATGTTTTACATGTTCTTAAAAGCTCTCGATGATATACTCACTAAATCTCATGAGAACATTATTATTTATCCTTGCTTTGTGGAAGAATATACTCGAGAAAGAATTTCCTAGTATGATCTAGAGCATGATTGTTATTATTTGTACTATGATCTTATATTTTATGGCTCTACTCCCTCTATGTAGAGAACATCCTAGAGAGCAGTCAAGAGCCTTCTCTGAACTATTTTTCAATTTTCTTATTCTTCAGTATTAGTCGATAATTTTTTGGATGGATCTACATATTTGGATCCACATTAGAAATGTAGATCTTTGGAGCACCAATTTTAGTTGGATATTGAGTTTTGATATCTTCAAAGGGGATTTCATATGAGCACTTGGACATAGGACCCGAGTTTATAATGGAGCTTGGACTACTTCAACATGGTGGCTCTCTCTTCTACATGGGGACCTATTTCTTCAACATACTTCAACATTATATTCCACACCTATCCATGGGACCCTGGTAGATGGTTGTACTTACTCATAACAAGTGTTGAGGACAATGCTTTCCTAAGGGGGGTGGAATGTAGTGTAGCTAGTGGGATAATATGGGGTACCTAGGGAGGCACCCAAGGGGAATAAAAGTAGATATGTATTGCTATGTATGGAGGACACTTTTAATAAATAAGGCCTAGTGTGAACACAATAAATGTAAGAGGGATTACTAGAAGGTTCCACCTATAAAATGTGCTTAGGTGATAGGTAGTATAATATTAATGGGTGTAAACAATGCAATGGGCATGCCGATGAGTACATTATTTGGAGCATGGCTCATTAGGAGGTTTATCCATCAACGAGGCAAGTGATTAAGAGTGGATCCCTTCCTTAAAAGGATCGATTGTATGGTGTTCCCCTACCTCAAGGGTTTTCGATAGTGTAGATAGGGGAATAATATGGGGTACCTAGGGAGGTACCCAAGGGAATAATAATAGATATGTATTGTTATATATGAAGGTTATTTTGAGTAAATAAGGCCTATTGTGAACACAATAAATGTAAGAGGGATTACTAGAAGGTTTCTCCTCTATAATGTTCTTAGATGGTAGGTAGTATTATAAAAAGAGTGTAAACAATGTAATGGGCATGTTGAAGAAGTATTGTATTTGGAGAATAACTCATTAGGATGTTTCCTCCTCGAATCAATGAGTGATCAGTAGTGGATCCATTCCTTAAAAGGATCGATAGCATGGTGTTTCCCTACCCTAAGGGTTTTCATAACAATAAAGGAGATGTTTTACGTTCTTCTCAATATCTTGTGTGGTGATTGCATTTTTCAGATCTTTGGTACTTAACATCAACCTACTCAAATATCACATAAGAAAATGGAGGAAATAAGAGAAAAATGATTATGCTTTGGTTGTAACAACAAATGGGTAAAAGGGAATACATGTCAAGAAACAAAATCGTTCGCCTTGGAAAATAATGATGAAGAAGAAGTGAAGGAATCTACACAGAGAAACGAGTAAGAACTTGTCAGCTTAAAAGAGTAGGAAATAAAGGCCGAAATTGTGCACAATAGAGTGAAATCACGAATGTGGGTAACACTTTCATGAGAACCAGGTCGCAAAAATTTCTAATGGCAAGTTTTCGGTTGAACTCTTGAATTTGTTCAGCGGAAAGATGTTTGAGATGCGATTTTTTTGGCCAAAAGTTAAATCTAATGGTGCCCTCAAATGCCATTCCACCGAGAGCAACCATATGGATTTTTTTTTTTTTTTAATTTTAATCCAGAAAGTTAGTTTTTAGTGA
>JASDQU010101954.1:119031-133200 GCA_032191745.1 Picea mariana
ATATATATATATATATATATATTGGCCGCAACTTCATGGAGACAGTTTGTCTCTCCTGACATTTTCCACTATACATTTCTGTGAGTGACTTGGGTAGAATCCGAGCACACCAACAACATTTGAGTGGCATGAAGAGAAGCCAAGCAACACCAAATAATTCATGGGAAAGTTTAGCTATTGGCAATCTCCATTGTTTCAAGAGATGTTAGTTAAATTCTACCTATATGTTCAATTGCAATTCTTCAAAACTTATTCAACTAATGTTAGAAAATCTAGTTGGGAATTTTATTATCTCCCACCATTTTAAATGAAATGGATCCATCTATAGACATATTCGGAACCTCATGCTCTGATCATTTTCTTTTAGATTGTGATTTTCCTCATGTTTAAGGTTCACGCTCATATTTTGATGTCGGCCCCAACATGTAGGACATATTTCATTGCATATTATTGACTCTTCGAGTGAGCATGGTCGTGACTTCGCTTGGTGAAAATACAAAAAAAAATCGTCTGTTGACTCGAATGAAGCCAAGAAAACAAGTGACTCGATCTGATTTGCTAAGTTGAGTCACACAATGACTATTCCAAGTCATTTTGTCCCTTATATAGAACTCAATTGAAAACAAATGAAATATATTTAAAAACTTTAAAATGGACAAAAAACTCTAACCCTCTATCTTTCCTCTTCAAAAGCTTCCCTAGGTCCACAAATAAAAAAGGTATAACCATGGGAAAGAAGGTGCTTAAAAGGGGGTTAAGAAGACACCCGGACAAGTTGCAGTGGACCAACCTACATAAACCTCCTACTTAGGAACATAAACCACAAGAGTTTGGGCATTGTTTGATGAGTGAACATGTGAAAGTTTTGAGGAATATACTTTTTTTATTCGTGTGATGATTTGAGCTTGAATGAGATTGAAGCCTAAATTCTGCATTTTATAGATGATCTATAACTATGATGAATTTAAGAAATAGTAATAGATTTCTTCTATTTTATTGGAGGATTTCTTCTGCAACAATTATTTTATTTAATTTCAACAAAATTTTATATTGAAATCCTTGATTTTGATTATGCATTTACCATGGTATTGAATTCATGGTAAGCATGTTTGAATGAAACATAGGCCAATTGATCTCTCCATATATTAACTTGGTCCATAAAAATTTTCAGGTCCATATTTTTAAAAGTAACCAATCCAATCATCTAGTATATAATTAACTATAATTCCCCATGCCTTATAATTTATGCAATCCCCCATTCAATTCCACTTTAATAAGAAGTTCCCACACTTTCAGTTATACCTAGTTATTGGTTCCATGGCCTAACCCCATTAATAATATGAAGTAATATGAATGAGATAAATATATAGCACTCTCACAACCCCATCCTAACCCCAGCTCCTTAATTCCCCAATTTCCCTTGGGAGGCCCCATGAAAATAACCCCATGCATATGATTCATCAATTTCGACATATCCCACCTTCCTGGGAATATTTTTCTTAATTTTATCTTTAATACTCTCAAAACTTTATTGAATTCTAAAAAAACACTTGCATTGCTGAGTAAGAAACATTTTCAAACATGATTTCATTTCTAGATTTATATATCACCCAACTAATAAGTATAAATAATATTTTCAACTCTAAAATATATACATCCTCCATCCACTATTTGGAAGACCTATAAAAAAAGTTTATATTCCACTGACTTGCACCTCCTAATAGAGTTTTCAATTCTGACCATACATCCCTCATATAATGACAACAAACTAGTAAATGATAATTTTTTTTTTTTTTTATATTCTCTACACAACATACAAATTCCCACCCCATTGAAAGAGATCACTTGCATTATGTCCCAAGTTAAATATTTGTTGTAGAGGGCCATCCATGAGAATAACTTAGATTTTAATTATCCCTTCAATTTTCAAATGGAAGACCATCACCATTCTATGTTTCCTTGTCTTAGCACATATTTTTGATAAAATGGGTTTTTACCTTAGGAAATAACCCCTTGGTGAAAAAATGCAGAAAAGGGGTGATTGTGCAACCCACTTTATATTTTTATCCTAAGTTCCTCAGTGATTTGACAGTTTGGCGTGTTGTGCTAAGAAGCGCATAGATCTCAACGACTGGGTGAAGCGCGCTCAGATCTACGGTCATGATCCAATATCAGACCCCCCCTGACCTTTTGCCTTTAAGAAGGGGGGCTTGAGTTGGTGGTTTTCTGGTGCGGGCCCCCCACTATCATGTCGCCTCCACAACAAATCAGACCCCCCACCCTGTGCTTTACCTCTTACCCCCCGTTCGAGATAACCTCCTTACCTCCTTCCCATACTGCCCTCTCTCTCGTTGACACCTATACTCCACTTACATCACCCGCACGTCTGTCCCCTTTCCACTATCACATCTCTCCTCTCACCTCCCGACATGTTTCTCCCACTCATACTCCATGTCACCCCCATCATGTTGTCATTTCCCCCTTGACCAATCACACCCCTCTGCCTCTGCATCCATTCCCTTTTCCACATCCCCCGTGTCTGTACAACATAGCTCCCGCATACTGACACTCATGCATTCCCAGTCACTGCCAACCACAACCTTCCACATGGCCACCATTCACCCATTGTATCCTACAAATTTGTGCCAATATTCTTGCCAAATCCCCATCGTCAACGTCCATATCCACCTGCCAGCGTTCTTTGCAAATGTCCAGCAAAGATCCAGGTGACAGATATTCAGCCTGTGGCCAACTCGTTTTCTAGGTGTCGAGTTGACTTGGCCCATACTGATCCTAATGCAAGTAGTTATAAAAATGGCGGAGGTGGTTGAGACATCATCTCCTTCCATAAATGGAAATCTAGAAAATATTGGAAGATTTGAGCTCACGTCCGACAGAGAACTACATGCACAGTTTGTCAGAGAAGGTTCAGACGGAAAAGCTCATGTTTGACAGAGATCTACATGCACAGTCTGCTAGAGGACGCATATACATAAAGCCTTGAATGTAATGACTCGAGCATGCCTTTGCTTGTAGTGGAGAATTGTTCTGAGTACATGTAGGCATTTTTGATATTTTGTTATGGTCGATGGTTGAGCTAGATTGTCGTATTGTAAAGTTTTGGTGAAGCTCTAGTTCTCTAGTTATGTATTTTGATTTGAGACTTCTTGTTTAATGAAAGTTAGCTTCCTTTTCATCTTATTTGCCTCTGATACTAAAGTGTCCATGATTGAAGGATTCACATGGATTGTTATAGCTATGTTGTGATGGATGTTTGATTACAGTGTTGTTATGGTGTTCTTCAGTTTCTTGAAACTTTAAATATAAGAGGATCTTGTGTTTGAAGTTTTTCTTCCCTAGGTTGCTGGAAGACCTGATGTCCACAACAGATCTCCACATTATCCTCACCAGTTCTTCCTCCTAATCACATTTAATACAACTTACTGACTGAAGTTGATCAAGTCCTCAACTGCCTGTGCATGCTGGTCTAATTTTCTGAGTTAAAACGATATTTTCTTGAGTCTGTGCCCATTTGACCTCTTTAAATTTATTCATCGTGACATATAAAATAATGGGTATTGGGCTTACCTTCGATGCAATCCAAGGGTGACTTCTAGTACTAACATTTCTGGTGTTTTTGTCGGGGAACGAATTAAATACTTTTCCCTGGGTTGAACAACAAAGAGCTTCTGATTCTGAAGGTATATCAGACATCAAAACCATTTAAGATTGCAGCTTGTACCTGGTGACTCCACTGTTTCGACTTCGAAAGGAAGACACACAAATTCTACTCCACAACTGCCTCTGGCTACACCTAAAGTTGACCCAGAGAAAATTACCTGAAAAGGAAAGCTTTCTCATGAAGGCTTTAGTTGCTGCCCTATATTGAAGAGCTCCCTGGGAGAACGACAACACTCAGATCTCACCTTTGATGGTGAAAAAAGACTAGACACATTCATATTTCATATCATTCACCTCGAGACTCAATGATTAAAGGATCCAGTGGTGACTCCACTGTTTTGAAATGGAAAATATCTTGGCTCGACGATTTTCTCCTTTTAATTTCTCTATTGTTCCTCATTTTCCAAATGTTGTTCCTACTATCGATGAGTGGGGTGATTGTTTGTCCATTTTTAGAGAATATAAATATGACAACTTTGCCGAGCATCTCCTTTACTTTCATGAACTCATGCATCAACAAAAAATACATCATGAGGATGTATTATTGAAGATGTTCATGTTCTCATTAGCAGGAGATGCTCGTGAGTGGTATCACTCCTTTCTCCTTTCTAGCATCTCCTCCCTGGAGCAGTTTCATGTAGCTTTCAATGCTCACTATCAAAGTTATTATCCCTCTGAGTTAATATGTCATAACTGTTGTGAGGGATATAAATATTGTGCTCAAGACATGGGCGTTTCTAATGAAGGAGATGCCTTGGGTGAGTTGGTGAAGCTGGTAGAAGCACTTTCTGCAAAAATAGGAAAATTGGAGGCAGATCATGCTTGTTTCTCTTATGAAGGAGATGCAGAGGATGTTTTGGTCTTTGAAACGAATGGTTTTGGTATCCATGCTCATGATGAAGTAGTGATGTCAAGCACTGACCCAGAGAAACCAACGTTTAATGAATATCCCAACAAAGATGATGATGAGTAGAGATTTTCCACGGTTCCTGCTTATTATGATTATGAATCTAATCTTTGGGAGAGCCATGAAGGAGAAAAGAAGGAGCTAAATGTGCAGTCTATCTCCTATTCATATCCTAGATATGAACGACCTACTTTTGACCCATATGATTATGATGAGATATTGATTTCGATATTGGATCTTGATAGGCAACATCTGTTCAGTGACGAAGATGCTAAGGTGTTTCCTGAAGAGAAAGGCATTAGCCTCCAACCTTCCAGTGAAAGTGGAAGCTTTTACCAAGAGTAACATGATGAAGATAAAGATCCATCTATTGATATACATGAGGTTATCAGAGCAGACAAAGGAGACGTGGATCGATAGTCCGCATCAACCTTTCACTCACCTGGGCTTGCCACAGACATTCAGCTAGAGGAGAGTTGTTGTAAGACAGAGCATGTTTGTTGTTTCCAACCCAATAAGTTGTGTCACCTATTTTATGACCCTGTAGGGGGGTACATGGAGTGGAATTTTTTCCACGTATTGAAACCTCCAAACTTTATCTTGCCTTCAACACTATGAGGAGAGATGAAAGATGTAATTGATTTGTTGTCACTGTTTCATTATCTTTTATTAATCAGTGACATAGTAAATAAGTTTTCGGTTAGGGGGTTGCTTGACTGGCTCTAGTGGAAGGTTACTTTCACCTAGCATATTGTAAAGGTAATTTAGCTTAGGTATTGTACATAAATAATATCTATCAGAAGTATGTGTGTTTGTTTTCTGTTTGTAAATAGAGTAGTACAAGTTGCAAATATTTTGTCTTTTGCATAATATATTAGAGCATGACTCCATAGCCCAATGCATAAGGCACTGAAACTGCAAAAGGATTTCTTAGAGCCTCGCAGGGAACCTAAACATATTTATGATAAAATGGGTTTTTCCCTTAGTAAATAACCCCTTGGTGAAAAAATGCAGAAAAGGGGTGCTTGCGCAACCCACTTTATATTTTTATCCTAAGTCCCTCAGTGATTTGACAGTTTGGCGCATTGTTCTAATAAGTGCATATATCTTATCGGTTGGGTGAAGCACACTCATATCTACAGTCTTGATCCAATATCGGACCCCCCCTAACCTTCTGCCTTTAAAGGGGGGGGTATGATTTGGTGGTTTTCTGGTGCGGGCCCCCCACTATTGTGTCGTCTCCACAACAATTCAGACCCCCCCACCACCATGCGCTTTACCTCTTATCATCTACCCCCCCCTCTGAGATAATCTCCATACTTCCTTCCCATACCACCCTCTCTCCTGCCAACACATGTCCTCCACTCAAATCACTCGCATGTCTGTCCCCTTTCCACTATCACATCTCTCCCCCTCAGCTCCCGCCATGTGTCTCCCACTCATACTCCATGTCACCCCCATCATGTTGTTGTGTCCCCCCTAACCAATCACACCCATCTACCTTTGTGTCTGTTCCCTTTTCCACATCCTCAGTGTCTGTACACTGCAACTCCTGCATACTGACACTCACACAGTCCTAGTCACCACCAACCACAACCTTCCACATGGCCACCATCACCTATTGTATCCTACAAATTTGTGCCAATTTTCTCTCCATCTCCCCATCGTCAGCGTCCATGTCCGCCTGCCAGTGTTCCTTGCAAACGTCCAATGAAGATCTAGGTGGAAGATATGTTGAGCTGACTTGGACCATCCCAATCCCGATGCAAGTAGTTAGTGAAAATGGGGGAGGTGGTTGAGGCATCGTCTCCTTCCATAAATGGAAATCCAGAAAGGACTGGCAGATATGAGCTCGTGTCCGATAGAGAACTGCATGTGCAGTTTGTCAGAGAAGGTTCAGATGGAAAATGTCGCTTCTGACAGAGATCTACATGCATAGTCTGCCAAAGGACGCACATACGTAAATCCTTGAATGTAATTACTCGAGCATGCCTCTACTGGTAGTGGTAAATTGTTCTGAGCATATGTAGGCATTTTTGATATTTTGTTATGATCGATGGTTGAGGTAGACTCCCATATTGTAAAGTTTTTATGAATCTTTGGTTCTGTGGTTATGTATTTTGATTTGAGACTTCTTGTTTAATGAAAGTCAACTTCCTTTTCATCTTATTTTCCTCTGATACTGAAGTGTCCATGATTGAAGGATTTACATGGATTGTTATAGCTGTATTGTGATGGATGTTTGATTACAGTGTTGTTATGGTGTTCTTCAGTTTCCTGAAACTTTGAATATAAGAGGATATTGTGTTTGAAGTTTTTCCTCCCTAGGTTGCTGGAAGACCTGATGTCCATAACAGACCTCCACATTCTCCTCACCAGTTCTTCCTCCTACTCACATTTACTACAACTTAATGACTGAATTTGATCAAGACCTCAACTGCCTATGCATGCTGGTCAAGTTTTCTGAGTTAAAATGATATTTTCCTGAGTCTGTGCCCATTTGACCTCTTTAAATTTATTCATTGTGACATATAAACTGATGGGTACTGGGATTACCTTCGATGCAATCTGAGGGTGAATTCTAGTGCTAACACCTTGAATATCATCAAAAAATCATGATGAATACCCTAGTTTTGTTGTATAGGATCCGTCCATTAGATTTTTATACTATACCAATTCATCTTCCTCTAAAATAATCTTGATGTTCACATTGTAAAAAAATGTGATATATGCCTCCCATTCATATTCTAATGAACCTTTGAGTATAGAACAAATTGGAAGATGGAATAAGTGTATAGAACATAAAAAAAATTTGGGTTTTCACAAAATATGATCCAAGGGTCCCTACCCAATCTCATTCTACTGTTATCTCTTATCATCCATGCTAACTAGGACCCTATACTTGGAAAATATAAAACCATTTATTTCTAAATATTAGAAGAATTATGATATATTTTGGGGAAAACCTTCTCCGAAAATCCTCTATTTTCAAGGGATCCATATATGTTGGAACAATTACCCCTCTAGCTATAGATTGCACCTCCATTTTGTCCTTGAAACTCTCCAGGGAGTCTACTTAGCTTAATGAGCACTTTTTTTTTTTTAAATCAGAGGAGGTTCTAAGTTTTAACAACAATTACAACAACTTGTATAGGTTTTTCAAGCATAAACAAAAATGTCTATCGGATCTGGATGATAATAATAATAATAATCTATTTTTAAAGTTATGGCCAAGGAAGACATCAAATTGGTCTGTGTGAACACTCTAGCACTAATGCCAATACCACATATGTCACTATATCCACTTTCTATTCTCCACCTAAGACTCAATTCCAAAGGTTAACCATCTACTTAAGGCATGTTGCGAAGCTATCATTTGACAAAAGATAAACTTCCATAAACACCAAACTTTATTAAAAAAACTTTATTAATAATTATGTTTCAATTTAAACTAGGTGTGAAAAACAAAGAATAGGTTAATTCATTGATAATTGAACTAGTTGCCCAAAGCATATTGTTGATGGATAGATTCAAATCTGATATAATCCTTCTCATTTATAGATAGACTCAAATATGATCTAATATGGTTAAATTTTTTGAGGAATATTGGGTGAATTCATGAAGGTGGGTAACACTTTCGTGACAATCGGGTCTCCAAAATTCCGAAAAACATTTTTTTGGCTGAACTAATTTACTTTTCGGTTTTCAAAAATCTTTCGGCTTAACCTTTGAACGTCAAATCAAACGACACCCTGACGACGCCCTTTATTTTTGTGTACAATTTTAGCTGGATGGATATTTTTCATTCAGTAACATCTTTTCGGCCGAAAGATATTCCAGCCAAAATAATGTTTCGTCCGAAACATCTTTCGGCCAAAAACACTTTTTGGTTGAAAGATTAGTTCAGTTGAAAAATGGTTTATATATTACCCGCACATTGCTCCTGTAATATTTTTTGCGAGTTCATACCTATTTGGTGTTTGTTGTGCGGGCGTAGAGCATTTGTTGTGCGAGGTGTATGGTGTTTGTTGTGTGGGCGGAGAGCGTTTGTTGTGTGAGGTGTATGGTGTTTGGTGTGCGAGTGAAGTGTTTGCTACAGGCGGACAGGCGGTGTTTGTTGCGGACGGGCGGTGTTTTGGACATTGGAGCAGCGACCAGGCAGTGTTGTGGACATTCGAGCAGCGGGCGTTCAGTTCATGTATGTTTATATTAGGATATTTTCAATTATAGCTTAGAATTTAGAATTTAAAATTAGGATTAAATTTTTTTTTTTAGATTGTTGATAGGGACTTATTCATCCATGTCCATGTACAGTGACAAGCCTGAATTCGATCCTGTCCCTATACATGGACAGGGCCAAATATGGCACTGTCCATTATGTTTAAATATGTTTAAATTTTAAATTTTTAAACAGGGCCGAATTTTAAATTTTTAAACAAAGCCAAATTTCAAATATGTTTAAATTTTTAGAAAATTTATATTTTTAGTTAAAAATTTGAGTTTAGAAATTTTGTTAGAATGTTAATAGGGCCTTATTCGGCCCTGTCCATGTAGAAGTTAGAAGTTATAATTTAGAAGTTAGAAGTTATTATAGAATTTTAGAATTTTAATTTTAAATTTCTATTTCAGGCTTAAATTTTAAATTTCTATTTAAATTTTAGAATTTAGAAGTTAATTTTCGATTGTTGACAGGGCCTTATTCAACCCTGTCCATGTACAGTGACAGGACTGAATTCACGCCTGTACCTGTACATGGACAGGGCCGAATATGGCTCTATCCCTTATGCTTAAATATGTTTAAATTTTAAATTTTTAAACATGTTTCAAATATGTTTAAACATGGTCGAATTATAAATTTTTAAACATGACCAAATTTTAAATTTTTAAATAGGGCCAAATTTTAAATTTTTAAATAGGGCCGAATTTTAAATTTTAAACAAGGCCGAATTTCAAATATGTTTAAATGTTTAATTTTTAGAAAATTTAAAATTTTAGTTAAAAATTTGAGTTTAGAATGTTGACAGGGCCTTATTTGGCCCTGTCCATGTACAGGGACAGGCCCGAATTTGGACCTGCCCCTATCCATAGACAAGGACGAATATGGCCCTGTCCATATATAGGGACATACCCAAATTCGGGTATGTCAATGTACATGGACAGAGTCATATTCGGCCATGTCCATGTAGTACCTCAAGCAATAGGATAAGTAGATCTACAACCAGTAACAAAGGCCCAGTTCCATAGGAAATCCATACAACCGCTAAGAAAATAGACAGAGGCCTGAAGAGACTGTAAACTTTAGGGCAGGACACGGACTAGCTATTCTAACTATAAATAGTGAGACCAAGGGATAAGCATGGCTGCTACAGGGCCACCACTACCCTGAATAGTGCCCAAATTGAACAAAATTAGACTTCGACAACAACTATAAAGAAACATCACCATAAAGGACCTAATACATATCACAATATTTAACAGACCTAACAAAAAGCTTGAAATACAAAAATATGTCTATAGTAGTTGCTGTAATAGGAGCAAAATAAGTACAACGTTGACAAAAACTCTACTTCTCTGGTAATAGTATTGCTAATTTAAATTTTTAGGAAATTTAAATTTTTAGTTAAAAACTACAATCATGGAAACAATAAGGACAAAGGAAGTGTATAGAACCATGAATCAAACCTATTGTAATCATACCAACTAACTGTATAGGGTTGAACATGATGAAGTAATGAGCTAATATGATATGAGACCACAACAAGCCCTATGAACAAACTGAATTACACTACATTATTTTCTTAGAAGTAATTCCATCATATTCATTCATAATGACACTGATGTTGCATTCTTATTGATTAGGGTCCTACTCCTAGTATAGGATATGAATAAGACCTATATTGGTTGTGCTCATATGTTACATGTATGAAATTCTTATACCTTTTTATATTTATGGGATTGGTTCTAACTTAGTACTAATACAAATACAACAACATCCTTTACATTCAACTTATGATAATCTACTCTACGCGTCTATATGATCTCAACATAATATAGGGTTATGACTCATACAAGAATATTTGTTCATGTTCTATGATGTGTGTTTGATATGTTGTTATAACTAAGAGTAATACATATCTAAACTAATGTGTGTTTCTGATCTTTGTTGGATTTGTTGTCATTTTATGAAAAATGACAGAATTAACAGAATTAAATTTGAATTAAATATGACAGAAATAGAACATAATTAATTCTGTTAATTTTGTTCATGATTGGTATGTTAATTTTGTTCATGGTTGGTATGTTATTTTCTTAATCATTTTATGTTGTTTTCTTATCCAAATAGTAAATTAAATCTTAATTTTAAAACAAAAAATTTACATATAATTGATTTTATAAACTATGGTATGATCTATTGTGACAAATTTTTATAGTGTAATATATATGACACTTAACAAGTCCTTTCCATATGTCCATCTATAAAGGACACACACCTATATATGACTTTGTGACATCTATAATAATGAATATAAGAATGTATTAAAGATCTTCGTGTGACCATATTTGTTATCCTATTTATAAATAGTTCTAGGTAAATGAAACATAGTATAATTATTAAAATGGGTATATAAATATAAAGTTAATGAAGAAAGGTTATAAAGTTAAAGTATTAAAGTTTTAAAATTTCAAACTAATTCAATATAAAGAAGGTAAATTTTCATCAATTTTGTGACAATTAAGACTCACTCAATAACATCTTCAAAATATATATCCCATTAAAACTCACATTACTATGTTTACAGTAGGCTATGATGCACTTACATTTGAAATTATTGTCATGATTACTCTCAATATAGATTTCTAACTCCAACAAAGCCTCCCAATATTACATTTGCTCCATTTGTTCCATAAGACAATTTAAAAATTACTTATAGTGATGACCAAAATTATTGAATGCTTATTTTATTGATGATATTTATATTCATATAATATTACTTCACACATATAGACCAAATTTATTGAATGCTTATCTTATTGATGATATTTATATTCATATAATATAAGTTCAAATCAATAATTTATTAATTAATTCATTAATAACCTAGACATTATTAACTAATGTGTTTATTGAACCATAATATTGCATGTGTGTTGGATATTTAGGCATAGCTAGCACACACATATCCCACACGCAGACGATAATAAAAAGCGATGTTCCTAATGCATATTTTTAAAATGTTCACAACTAATCATGCATACAAGTAAATAAAGTAAATCAAACTTCAAATAATCCTCATTAAAGAAAGAGTAATAATTCAACATTCATCCATCTTTAAAATTGACTTATTATAATTTAAACATGGTAGGAACTATGTGAGGAAACAAGGAATCACATATTGAATCCTAGATGTGATCCTCAATTGACTTGGAATCACCTAGGTCCTTTTAAACCCTTAATTCCATATCACATCTACCATCCCATCGTTGTTGTTTTGAATTGATTTCCCTTGGCGAACCCAACTTCTGATTTCAATGACTTCTATTTGTGGGTTTTATTGATTACTATGAAAATATTGTGGTTTTATCTTCTGTCACTTATCCCTTTAGTCATCAGTCCGTGCCTGAGCAGTCAGCAAGGAGTCAAATCGACAGTCGTCACTTCGGTGTTTAAAGACCTATAGATTCAAATGCCTTGCTTTTTTGTGCATGTGTGATGAGTGAAGGATAATAAGTTGTCATGCTATCTATGGACCCCTTACTTATCTTTGAGTTGATTTATTCATGGATGAATGTCTAGTCTTTGCGTCTTCTTATGAGCGAGTACCTCTGCGGATTGATTGATTAAAACTTTGATTTATCTCTGCGTTTTTAATTGCTTGAACTTGGGTACATCTCTGCATTTTTAGTGATAGACTGTGCATGGTGAATGATAAACCTCTGAGTTGAATGACAGTCCGTTGGCAAACCAAACTTCTGATTTCAATGACTTCTCTGTGTGGGTTTTATTTATTATTATGAAAATATTTTTTTTTTTATCTTTCGTTCCTTTTCCCTTTAGTCATCAATCTATGCCTGAACAATCGGCCAGGAGCCGAATCGATGGTCGTCACTTCAATTTTTAAAGACATATAGATTTAAATGCCCTTCTTTTCTATGCATGGATGATGAGTGAAGGATAAGAATTTTCTCTGTTGTATATCCCTTATTTATCTCTGAGTTGATTGATTCATGGCTGAATGTTTAGTCTTTGCGCCTACTTGTGTAGATTTGGTTTTTCCTTGAAATTCATCTGATCAATATTTAATTTAATATGCTTGGATTTTTAGTCAGTAACTGAATGAATTTCACTTTTTTCAGTCTCTTGATATGGCTTCTCTTCCAAACCATAGACTCTTATCATTGTAAACTCCTCAAAAAGGAACCAGTCTCCCACTTTGGTGGTATTTTCCAATTGTAGTGACCCTTTGACTAAAGGAATAATTATAACGAATAGTTCATTTTGGATAATAAAGTATACTATAGAAATAAAAGAGTCTTAGATATGAACTAATTATTATACTCATTTATTATAATTTAATATAATATTTATAGATGGGAACTAATTATTATCTTATTGATGATATTTATATTCATATACTATAACTTTAAATTGGCAACTTATTAATTAATTCCTTAATAACCTAGACAC
Organism: Picea mariana; assembly: GCA_032191745.1. NCBI lineage: Eukaryota > Viridiplantae > Streptophyta > Pinopsida > Pinales > Pinaceae > Picea > Picea mariana. Next base: position 132,306 of record JASDQU010101954.1, read on the forward strand.
TAGTAACTAATGTGTTTATTGAACCATAATATTGTATGTGTGTTGGATATTTAGGCATAGCTAGCACACACATATCCCACATGTACACTATAATAACAAGCGGTGTTCCTAATGTAATTTTTAAAATGTTAACAACTAATCATGCATACAAATAAATAAAGTAAATCAAACTTCAAATAATCCTCATTAAAGAAATAATATTAATTCAACATTCATCCATCTTTAAAATTGAATTATTATAATTTAAACATGGTAGGAACTATGTGAGGAAACAAGGAATGACATATTGAATCCCAAATGTGATCCTCAATTGACTTAGAATCACCGAGCTCCCTTTAAACCCTTAATTCCATCTCGCATCTCTCATCCCTTCCTTTGTTGAAATATGTTGTATTTTTTACTATATTGAACTAACTCTAGATATAATCCAAATGTGAAATCTTCAAACCCTTCGATCTAATATCTCTAGTAGACAACTAGTATTAGTCATCACACATCTAGGGGAGTGTGGATAGCATGACCCTCCCACAACGCGAGGGGAGTGTGGATATCTATAGACATTACCCTTTATAACCATTAATTTTGTGATAGTTAAGACTCACTCAATTGCATCTTCTTCAAAATATATACGTCATTAAAACTCACATTACTATTTGTAGAAATAGGCTTCATTACCACCATAAATTTTGTGACAATTAAGAATCACTCAAAATCATCTTTTTTTTAATATATATCCCATTAAAACTCACATTACTATGTTTACAATAGGTTATGATGCACTTACATTTGAAATTATTGTCATGATTACTCTCAATCAACGTGAATTTCCACCTTATATGACTATATTTTATCTAGATTTCTAACTCCAACTAAGCCTCACAAATATTACATTTGC
>JASDQU010101954.1:133220-147072 GCA_032191745.1 Picea mariana
ATGTAATTTTTAAAATGTTAACAACTAATCATGCATACAAATAAATAAAGTAAATCAAACTTCAAATAATCCTCATTAAAGAAATAATATTAATTCAACATTCATCCATCTTTAAAATTGAATTATTATAATTTAAACATGGTAGGAACTATGTGAGGAAACAAGGAATGACATATTGAATCCCAAATGTGATCCTCAATTGACTTAGAATCACCGAGCTCCCTTTAAACCCTTAATTCCATCTCGCATCTCTCATCCCTTCCTTTGTTGAAATATGTTGTATTTTTTACTATATTGAACTAACTCTAGATATAATCCAAATGTGAAATCTTCAAACCCTTCGATCTAATATCTCTAGTAGACAACTAGTATTAGTCATCACACATCTAGGGGAGTGTGGATAGCATGACCCTCCCACAACGCGAGGGGAGTGTGGATATCTATAGACATTACCCTTTATAACCATTAATTTTGTGATAGTTAAGACTCACTCAATTGCATCTTCTTCAAAATATATACGTCATTAAAACTCACATTACTATTTGTAGAAATAGGCTTCATTACCACCATAAATTTTGTGACAATTAAGAATCACTCAAAATCATCTTTTTTTTAATATATATCCCATTAAAACTCACATTACTATGTTTACAATAGGTTATGATGCACTTACATTTGAAATTATTGTCATGATTACTCTCAATCAACGTGAATTTCCACCTTATATGACTATATTTTATCTAGATTTCTAACTCCAACTAAGCCTCACAAATATTACATTTGCTCCACCTCATCGAAATTTATATTAGGAATATGAACAACCCTCATACCCATCCCATGTTGATGTTATTAGTGGGTGTGTGAGGTTATGGAGATTAAACTCTTTGTTTTGGGGATTCTAATGCATTGCATTATATGTGGTCTTTTAATGAATCTTAAATAAATGTTTTAAGGAATATATAGGTGGTCTTAGTGGATTGAACCATGTTCAAAGAATATGCACATGCTATTGAGTTAATTTTGGGTAGTTATCCACTCAATGTAGAAATCCCTTAGTTTATAGTACAATTAGGTCCCTTTATATAACTTTAGGTGACCATAAAGTATTTCATAGTTATGTATTTAGTTCAACCATATCCACAACTATCCAACAATTTGTCCTTAAATCTCTCAAGTGATCCAACTATATAATATAACATTTGCACAGTTCATATGTTATATAATATAACATTATCCAATCTGTGATCAGATAAGAGTGCACCACTTAGTAAAGCAAGATTTCTTATGTGCCAAGACTAAAGACATAACAAGTTGATGTGCACCACTTACTAAAGATTTCTTATGTTATTAGTGGGTGTGTGAGGTTATGAAGATTAAACTCTTTGTTTTGGGGATTCTAATGCATTTCATTATATGTGGTCTTTGTGGATCCAGCCATAGGGAAGTTTTAAGGAATATTAAAGAAATGTTCTAATACATTTTTTTAGTGGATCCAACCATAGGGAAATTTTAATGAATCTTAAAGAAATGTTATAAAGAATATATATGTGGTCTTATTGGATTGAACCATGTTCAAAGAATATGCACATGCTATTGAGTTAATTTTAGGTAGTTATCCACTCAATTTAGAAATCCCTTAGTCTATAGTACAATTAGATCCCTTTATATAACTTTAGGTGACCATAAAGTATTTCACAGTTATGTATTTAGTTCAACCATATCCACAACTATCCAACAATTTGTCCTTAAATCTCTCAAGTGATCCAACTATATAATATAACATTTGCACAGTTCCTATGCTATATAATATAACATTATCCAATCTGTGATCATATAAGAGTGCACCACTTAGTAAAGCAAGATTTCTTATGTGCCAAGATTAAAGGCATAACAAGTTGTTGTGCACCACTTACTAAAGATTTCTTATGTTATTAGTGGGTGTGTGAGGTTATGAAGATTAAACTCTTTGTTTTGGGGATTCTAATGCATTGCATTATATGTGGTCTTTGTGGATCCAACCATAGGGAATTTTTAAGGAATCTTAAAGAAATGTTCTAATACATTTTTTTAGTGGATCCAACCATAGGAAACTTTTAATGAATCTGAAAGAAATGTTATAAGGAATATATATGTGGTCTTAGTGGATTGAACCATGTTCAAAGAATATGCACATGTTATTGAGTTAATTTTGGGTAGTTATCCACTCAATGTAGAAATTCCTTAGTTAATAGTACAATTAGGTCCCTTTATATAACTTTAGGTGACCATAAAGTATTTCATAGTTATGTATTTAGTTCAACCATATCCACAACTATCCAAAAATTTGTCCTTAAATCTCTCAAGTGATCCAACTATATAATATAACATTTTCATAGTTCATATGTTATATAATATAACATTATCCAATATGTGATCAGATAAGAGTGCACCACTTAGTAAAACAAGATTTTTTATGTGCCAAGATTAAAGGCATAACAAGTTGTTGTGCACCACTTACTAAAGATTTTTTATGTTATTAGTGGGTGTGTGAGGTTATGAAGATTAAACTCTTTGTTTTGGGGATTCTAATGCATTGCATTATATGTGGTCTTTGAGGATCCAACCATAGGGAATTTTTAAGGAATCTTAAAGAAATGTTCTAATACATTTTTTTAGTGGATCCAACCATAGGGAACTTTTAATGAATCCCCTTGATTTTGTTTTTTTGAATTGATTTCCCTTGGGGAACCCAAATTTTGATTTCAATGACTTCTATGTGTCGGTTTTATTGATTATTATGAAAAGATTATGGTTTTATATTCTGTCCCTTATCCCTTTAATCATCATTTCTTGCCTGAGCAGTCGGTCAGGAGCTGAATCGACGGTCATTACTTTGATGTTTAAAGACCTATAGTGTAGCGCACCTTTTCTTCTACCAAGGCTTAATTGTTCTTAAAGGAAAACTATAACACCCCTTTGTACAAAGCTCATACAGGCATTACATGTTCCACATGCATTTAGGTAAATAAATACATTTAAAACTCAGAGTAACATATTATTTACTGCTATAATTAACAATCAATAGCGTTTAATATTAATTAATGTACACAACGGAATTCATGATAACATAAGCAGCACAGTCATGCAAAACATAATCAAAGCCTAATCAGATACTTATCTTTTAACAGTGGTAGATTCCACCAACCAAGTGTAGGCCTTCCAAGAACCTCCCAGCCTTAGACCGCACTACTCATCAGCTCAGTGATGCAGGAGCATCGCAAATACCCAAAACGAGCGTGGAGCCAACGCATGTGTTTTTAAACACATGACATATTTCTTTGAAAAATTTTTGAAGTTGAAGTGCCAAACCTTTAATGAATACTTTATGAAGGAGCACCTTTTGTATATTGTATTAGACCTCGAGCCATACGTTCTTGTCTGAAGTAAATAGGAGGCATTTAATCTAGTTAATGCAGGTAGATAGGATTTATTTCCAGATTAGACAGTTTTAGATGAAAGGAGGGAAAACGGATATAGACACCCTCATTGTATCATTGTAACACTAGCCAGCATTCATAAGAGAGAGCAGAGGATATTGTATGGAGAACACCCATGTATATGCAGTTGAATTAATAGAAGAAAGCTTTGATTCGAGCACATGGTTTTGTGTTGTTTTCTCTGTGTATTATGCTCATGAATGTTTGTTTTCTGGTTATGCATTTTCTTTATATATGCTGTGCATGTGATTTCATGTTTCAATTGAAGTCTGAGAGGGAGACAGAATGAGTTTCAATTGTTTCTCTATCTGAGCCGGGAGATTCCTGCAAAGAGTGCAGTCGAATTCATTCGCAAGGAGTGCGTTGATGAAGGCTCAGTAGTTAACTTTTGTTCTCATTCACCCAGAAGTTGATTTGGATTGTTGAAGCCATGCAAGGAGTGCGCAGGCTGAAGAAGAAGTCTTAGTTGTGTATCTGAGCAAAAGGAGATAAGGACTGCTGTTGCAGGAAGTGCGCAGAGTCTGAGGGATTCAACACTTGAGAAGTTGTTGAATGCCGAGCGCAAGGAGTGCGCATAAATTCCTCTGAAGAAGCCAGAGTGAATAAGCTCAGGAGGTATAGAAACTTTTGTGACATCATTGAAAGGGAGCATAGAAGGTTTGTGTCGAGGAAGGTTTCGAGCAGGAGCTGCAAGCGTAGGCTTGGAAAGCAAGTCCTTAGAAGGAACTCTTAATCATTTCAGAGAAATCTCAAGGAGGAAGTCGACGACCAGGATCTCATAGAGGAGACCGACAAAACCCACCAGTTGGTGGATCTCGTGGAAGTGCGAGGAGGCTACGACCACAACTGATCCAAGCTCGAAAGATTGGTGAGCGTTGGATCAGTGGGTGGTTTCCCGTCAGCCGTTAGATCACAAGAAAGTTGCACTGGGTTTAATCTCTAGGGTGTCGAGAAGGAGTCATCGGGATTTCAGAGTCATCGGGTTTTCATAGGATAAGAATCTGAGGCCTTGTGAGTCTTGAAAACCCGAGAAGGAATCCTAGCCGTTGATCCTGGCAGGACACGCGTCAGGCATCAGAACAGGAATCAGGATTTAATCCATCAGGGATTTTAGAAGTGTGAAATTGTTGTAGGTTGGAATTGCGATTCGCGATATCTCGACGGGGCACTTAGAACCGTCCATTAGTAAGGACATGTGGTGAAAGATCCTGAAGAGTCGGGAATTGGAGAACCAGGTTTTTCGGAGATGAGAAACTCGAGCATAGTGAAATTGCAATACGCAATTTCCCTATCACTACAGGGGTGTGGGCCATAGGCGCAGAACAAAGGACAAGTGTCGAAGGGTCAAACCCTCGCTGAAGTCAACGCCAAGTGGCATTGCAAATCAGGAATCGGGGATCCGTGGGAGCAGTGGATCACAACAGCACAAAGGCAGATTTCCCGATGAGGAAATTCTCAATAGGAGCAAGGTAAGCATTCGAGGAATATTCATCGGGTTTCGGGGATTTGTAAGACCCGAACTTGTGAGTGCAGGACTCGCGATCACGCGAGGCTTGATTTCCCAATAGGGTGAAGGGAGATCATAAGGTGAGTTCTGTGGGTGTAGAAAAGTCCTGATAAGGGATTTGAAGAGTGTTTCAGCTCTTCGGGCCAAAGGAAAAGAAGGTCCTGGTGGGAGTAGACGTGTCCTGGGTGGCACGTTTGCATCAGGTGGTATCAGAGCCGATATATTGTCTGTATATTTCAGACAGGAGGAGAAAGAAGAAGAGGAAAGCACTCTGATACACGTCAAGTGGTATCAGAGCTCGAACTTCACTTGTATACTACAGGTGAAGCGAGAAGACAGAAGAAGATAGAGTTGCTAAGGAATCTATAAGGACTTGTTTGCAGGTAGGCAACAGTCAAGAAGATAGTCAGTAGGAGACTGTGAGAGAATGAAGCTGGACACACTCGGGATGCGGGGTGACAACAACATATCTTTCATGAAGGAAGATAAACATAGCATGATGACTACTGAAGGCCGTGGGGGGAAAAGAAAGGCAGAAAAACTTGCAGAAATGGATAGAGAGATCGCTGATATACGAGTAGAGATAGAGAAGCTTGAACTATAGATGCGGCAGAATGAAGAATTGGTTCAGGTATGTGAACCTGAGACTGGAGACAGCCTCGATGATTTAGAAGATGAATTGGGGTCAACTGAGGATCTCAAGCTCTACCAGATGGGCAGAGAAGAAGAAATTCCAGATTGCCATGAGGGCAACAAGTTGAGATCAGCTGGGGATCTCATAGACTGTCAGGAGGACAGTGAGGGAATTTCAGATTTCCAGCTGGGCAACGATGAGAGATCGCCGAGGGATCTCGAAGACTGTCGGGAAGGCAGCGGAAGCATCGAGCACTGCCAGGAGGGCAGTGGAAGCGTTTTGAACTGCCAGGTGGGCAAGGGTGAAAATGCGAGGCCATCTGAAGGTCTCATGGGCTCGATGAAGAGTTCAATTCAGCAGGGAGTGATGATGAAGATGGGATCGGTTGATCTCATGGACTTCCGGAGAAGCAGCGGAAGTGTCTCATATTGCCAGGAGGGCAGAGATGAGCAGATGAGACTAGATGAAGGTCTCATGAACTCAGAAGTGAGTTGGATTCAGCCAGAGGAGCTGACAGAGCAGGAGAGCGCAGAGTGGATCAGCATAGGAGACAACTTCAATTCTAAGTTGGTGATCTAGCTTTGTCACATCTGAGGAAGGAAAGGTTCCCAAGGGGGACATACAACAAGCTAAAAATGAAGAAAATTGGGCCATGCAGAGTCCTGAAGAAATTGGGAGAAAACGCATATGAGATTGAATTGCCGGATGAGATCGGAATATCTCCAACATTCAATGTCTCAGACTTATATCCATATAAGGCTGATGAAAAACCAGAAGTCCAGTGGAAAAAGCAGATGCTGATTGCAGAGAAGCCACAAATGGAGCATATAGTTGATAAGAGGGTGAGCAAAAAAACCAGGCGGAAGAAATACTTCGACTATCTGGTCAAATGGAAAAACCATCCAGTGGAAGATGCCAGCTGGGAGACTGAAGCAGTGATTCAAAAGCATGGACAGACCATGCAGAAGCTCATGGAAAGGAGCCCATGAAAGTTTTCAAGCCGAGGAGTATGATGTAGGAGCATCGCAAATACCCAAAACGAGCGTGGAGCCAACGCATGTGTTTTTAAACACATGACATATTTCTTTGAAAACTTTTTGAAGTTGAAGCGCCAAACCTTTAATGAATCCCTTATGAAGGAGTGCCTTTTGTATATTGTATCAGACCTCGAGCCATACGCTCTTGTCTGAAGTAAATAAGAGGTATTTAATCTAGTTAATGCAGGTAGATAGGATTTATTTCCAGATTAGACAGTTTTAGATGAAAGGAGGGAAAATGGATATAGACACCCTCATTGTATCATTGTAACATTAGCCAGCATTCAGAAGAGAGAGCAGAGGATATTGTATGGAGAACACCCATGTATATGCAGTTGAATTAATAGAAGAAAGCTTTGATTTGAGCGCATGGTTTTGTGTTGTTTTCTTTGTGTATTATGCTCATGAATGTTTGTTTTCTGGTTATGCATTTGCTTTATATATGTTGTGCATGTGATTTCATGTTTCAATTGAAGTATGAGAGGGAGACAGAATGAGTTTCAATTGTTTCTCTATCTGAGTCGGGAGATTCCTGCAAAGAGTGCAGTCGAATTCATCCGCAAGGAGTGCGTTGATGAAGGCTCAGTAGTTAAATTTTGTTCTCATTCGCCCAGAATTTGATTTGGGTTGTTGAAGTCGTGCAAGGAGTGCACAGGCTGAAGAAGAAGTCTCAGTTGTGTATCTGAGAAAAAGGAGCTAAGGACTGCTGCTGCAGGAAGTGCGCAGAGTCTGAGGGATTCAACACTTGAGAAGTTGTTGAATGTCGAGCGCAAGGAGTGCGCATAAATTCCTCTGAAGGAGTCAGAGTGAAAAAACTTAGGAGGTATAGAACCTTTTGTGACATTGTTTAAAGGGAGCATAGAAGTTTCGTGTCAAGGAAGGTTTCGAGCAGGAGTTGCAAGAGTAGGCTTGGAAAGAAAGTCCTTAGAAGGAACTCTTAATCATTTCAGAGAAATCTCAAGGAGGAAGTCGACGGCCAGGATCTCATAGAGGAGACCGACAAAACCTGCCAGCCGATGGATCTCGTGGAAGTGCGAGGAGGCTACGACCACAATCGAGCCAAGCTCGAGAGATTGGTGAGCGTTGGATCAGTGGGTGGTTTCCCGTCAGCCGTTAGATCACGGGAAAGTTGCACTGGGTTTAAGCTCTAGGGTGTCGAGAAGGAGTCATCGAGATTTCAGAGTCATCGGGTTTTAATAGGATAAGAATCTGAGGCCTTGTGAGTCTCGAAAACCCGAGAAGGAATCCTAGCCGTTGATCCTGGCAGGACACGCGTCAGGTATCAGAACAAGAATCGAGATTTAATCCATCGGGGATTTCAGAAGTGTGAAATTATTGTAGGTTGGAATTGCGATTCGCGATATCCCAACGGGGCACTTAGAACCATCCATCAGTAAGGACGTGTGGCGAAAGATCCTGAAGAGTCGGGAATCAGAGAACCAGGTTTTCCGGAGACAAGAAACTCGAGCATAGTGAAATCGTGATACGCGATTTCCCGATCACTACAGGGGTGTGGGCCATAGGCGCAGAGCAAAGGACAAGTGTCGAAGGGTCAAGCCCTCACTGAAGTCAATGCCAAGTGGCATCGCAAATTGGGAATCGGGGATCTGTGGGAGCAGTGGATCACAACAGCACAAAGGACGATTTCCCGATGGGGAAATTCCCGATAGGATCAAGGTAAGCATTCGAGGAATATTCATCGGGTTTCATGGATTTGTAAGACCCGACCTCGTGAGTGCGAGACTCGCGATCACACGAGGCTTGATTTCCCGATAGGGCGAAGGGAGATCATAAGGTGAGTTCTATGGGTGTAGAAAAGTCCCAATAAGGGATTTGAAGAGTGTTTCCGCTCTTCGGGCCAAAGGAAAAGAAGGTCTTAGTGGGAGCGGACGTGTCCTGGGTGGCGCGTTTGCATCACTCAGCAGTGGGTCACCCCCGAGCTGGGACTAAGCTCCACCCCAAAGAAAGGAATCCTAGGCTAGGTTGAGGTTACAGGGAAAACAGTACACAACCACAGGAAGGTATTCTCTCCCAGAAACCACTCACACTCGCTGCCCATAGACCCTCATTCCCCACATGCCTATTCCACCCCAGGAGTATACACCTTCTCTATCACTTGGACAGTCCTTCGGTTTCTAACCCCCTTTCCTTGGGTTACAACAAAAGACTGGACCGAAAGTCTCCGGGATCTGTGGCAGCTACAGGGTTCCTGCCAGGAGTCCTCTCCTTCCTCAACGCACTCTCTCACTGGGAGAGAATCGCTCACAGGCCAACACGCCACACACAATCCAGTACTACATGGCCTCAACCATCCCACGGAAAAATAGACACAGGCTCAAGCACCAATAGTTCAGCAATCGCAGAATGGTCTCACGGTCATGGCTTCGGGACAGGGACTCCACACACAGGCTCGGTCTCGACAGTGGATGCACACGGATTCCCCAGACGAACACCGGTTTTTCAGTTCATAAGGTGTACAAGGTTGTTCTACAGAGGTTGGATTCATCATATCGCTCAGAGGTCGTACGCACTCAGGCCGTCGAGTGAAAAATGGAGGAGCCCCCCCTTCACAGCTTACCTCGTCTGTTTTATTTGCATGCATCAGGGTGGACACTTGTCACCCTTGAAACTGCATGCATTCCTCGGCATGCATTACTTTTCTTATGGTTAGGAACTTAGGATAAAACATAAATGGCACATGTTCTTTTGGAATAATAATAAAATATTATTCCCAGGCTTAAGCCCCCTAGGCTAAGCACTTAGCTCCTTTCCCACCTTCCAACCCCTAATTCCTTGCCCACTCTGTGGATGCTTAGTCCCCCTTCACTCATTCATCATGGTCGGTCTGCACATGGCGGTGTTTATATTTTATTAATTGTTCTGCATAATTACATATACAACAGTAGGCTCCTGGCCTTCAACACTTAGGCTCCATGGCCTAACAAACACATAAGCCTCCAACTTATAAGAACTTGGCTCACCAGCCTATAAAAAATAATTACAATTCCTTTTAGAACATGGTTTACTACGGGGCTCGGCCTTGGGAACACTACATATAGATTCAAATGCCCTACTTTTTTGTGCATGGATGCTGAGTGAAGGATAAGAATTTGCCCTGTTGTCTATCTTTTAATTATCTTTGAGTTGATTGATTCATGGCTGAATGTTTAGTCTTTGCGTCCTCTTATGAATGAATACATTTGCGGCTTGATTAATTAAAACTTTGATTTCTCTCTGCGTTTTTAATTTCTTGAACTTGGGTAGATCTCTTCATTTTTATTGATAAACTCTGCATTGTGGATAGATATTGAGGAGATATGTTGACACAGGATTCTCTAAACATTTCTCACAAACTCTCTAAGTTATCCCAAGAAGGAAGAACAAGAACTCCTTCTTCGACTGAGATTCCGAGTGACCAACAACAATCTCGTCAGAGAACATTTTCGAATGAGTCTGTGAATAGATCAACTACAAAACTTTCTCAAGAAAGTGTTATGGATGCAACCTTCTTAGATAGGTTGCGCATTGATACTCCTACACTTGAGAATGTAGGGAATACCTCTAGACAAGAGAATGTTTCTGGTAATTTTCTTTGATTTTATTTATTTTTGTTGTATTTACATTTATGTGAGGTTAAATCTTGAAGTTACTTTCAAATGTGTGTGTAGATAATTAGTTTAGAGCAAGGGATGACAATGAAAGAGAGAGTGGTTGTTACAAAGATTCAAATGTTGGTGCAGCGGGTGAAGGTGGATTTAGGAGGCCGCATTATCAAGAAACAAAAGATTATATGCCTATGTCCACCTATCATTCAGATGTTGGTGATGAACTTCCCTGGGAAGGGAATATTGAAGCAATGACACTTGAGCGATGCTCAGGTGTTAAAATGAGGTTGAAAAATGATTTGGTGGTCTCGGAACTCTCTCAGGAGAGTAAACAAATCTTGCAAATTGTATTGCATTCATTGAAAAACTTTATGGACGCATATGAGAAGATGGGGCCAACCACTAACAATTTTGTCAATCTAATGAGGCAGAGAAAGTCAGAGTTGATGGGCCCTGATAAATGGAAGGTATTAAAAAATGGAGTTTCAAAAGAAGATGTCATTTCAATGTTCAATTTCAAAGAGGGTCTAAAGCGGAAGATGTTGAAGGTGCAATATTTTAAGCACCCTGACATTGCAAGATATTTGTATAACAGATTTTTGGCGGCATATGGGAAATTGTTGTGGAACAATGAAGTTCCACACTATTTTGCAAGACACTTTTTTGTAGAGTTTTTCTTGCACATTCACCCTGATTATACTAATCTATCTTATGATACTGGTAAAGGACGTACATATGATCGCAATGGGGCATATCAAAGTGAGACATTGCCGAGGCCTCCACAACCTTTAGTACCTCGCTCAACATGGACATTTTCCTTACATTCAGAGTTTCAAGCTACATCATAGGTTGGCAAAGAGGCCAGGAATGCAATAGGGGAAAATTTGGAAGCTATTTTTTATGGTGTTGATGTTGTCATGAACTTTCAGCGAGCGGAAGCCAATTCTTGAGCCACATTTGTTTATAAAATAGATGGGGAGTTAGATACAATGTCAGCAAATGATGTTTTGGAGTATGCAAAATTTTGCTGGGATGGCTGGAAGAAAGTCATTCAGAATGTTGACCCGAACCGCAGATTGGTATGTGTTTTAGTTAGGAAAATTTTGACGCATTTTATGATAGTTTATTTCTAATTCTAGATTTAGATATCATTGTATCTATATAAATAATCGAGTTGTTATTGCCATTAATTGCAGTTTGGAGATATGTTAAATGAATCTCCAGTAGGTAAGGGACTTGATTCGACAAGTTTAAATTTGGATGGGTTGAATCATGTATGTGTTTTCTAATAATTATTTAATCTCCACTCTTTTGAATAAGAGATCAACAACATTTATAATTTTGTATAATTGTGAACACATTGAATCATAGATTTAGTTCTTAGTTGTGTTGTTCACAGATCTCTATTCCATCTCCTACTACTTGGGTAGGCTTGTCTCAATTCTCATTGAGAGAGTTTGAATAGGGTGGGAGTTCACATGTATCATTTAATGTCTTAGAATCATTTAAATTTAATGTGTTATAATCATTTAAATGTAATTTTTCAAATTTTCAAATTTGAAATGTGTTATATAGGCTAATGTGGAGAAGAGAGTACCTGAGAGTGTGCTTGGGAGGGAAATTGGGATTGAGGAAGAAGCGTAGGAAGTACCCATATTTGGGAAGGATGTGTCCATTCAGGATAATTCATAAATGTATGTTTTTGAATTTGATCAAATTTATGTTTTCTCAAATTTTTAGTTTAGCCTTCCCTATTCAACACTTTGATCAATTATTTTGAAATATATAGAACCCCTAGATAAGTTTATCGTTGTCTTAAATGGTGTACATTCAAACTTATTTAACATTATATCATGATGAATGCCTGATTTTGAACTTGAACATTTGAATATTTGAGAACAAACTCTATCCCACATTAGAAAAGAGAAAGTTTCTAAATTTTCCTCGATTGCATTCATTACTTTCTTGTCCAAGAATAACGTAGTATGAAAAAAAATATGTTTTTTAAATACAACGAAGTGAATTCCTTCTTTCCAGGGCATTTTCAAACTCTTAACTAAATTGGTTACTAATCACAAAAACCAACATTCAATTAGATTTACAAATAAGCTCACACATATTGTATATGTGAGCTAGCTCACACATAATTTCAAAGAGAATTTCATTATATCTAATATGAATACATCCCATTTAAATGGTTTTTGAAGAATGACTTAATATACATGTGCAGATTTGTGTATTCTTCATGTACATGCAAGATTATATGAGAACATCTATTCCACCAAAGAAAGAGGAGATAAGTATTTTCCAGAAGAATGGTTTTTAAAATGGAGATTTGTGAACATTTTTAGATAATAAGTAGTTTTTTGGAAGAATGGCTTAATATGAATATTTATGAGTCCTTTAGTTTGGAAGGGCATCGTGGAATTTGATTATATGACCACTGCAGAAGAAGAGAGAAGTATTTAACTACTGAGGAGATTAGTATTTTATCGTTGTGTAAATATGATCAAATAATATCACCTGGGATGAGAATTTTTGAAGGATTTGAAACCTTATCCACAAGGAGAATTTCACCTGAAGGATTTTGGACTTTATCCACAAGGAGATAAGTATTTCATTGAAAGAATGACTCTATGGAGATTTGTGAATTTTCTTCATACATAGTTCTATATTTATTTTCAAATTATTATCTAACTTTAACACACCATTTGTTTTAACAAGAACACAATAACATCACCTGTGATGAGAATTTCACTTGAAGGATTTGGGACCTTATCCACAAGGAGAATTTCACCTGAAGGATTTGGGACCTTATCCAGAAGGAGAATTTTACCTGAAGGATTTGAGACTTTATCCACAAGGAAATAAGTATTTCATTGGAAGAATGACTTAATATGGAGATTTGTAAACTTTCTTCATACACAGTTCTATATTTATTTTCAGATTATTATCTAACTGTAATTCAATTTGTTTTTTACCAAGAACATAATTTTTTTCTTTAAATTTTTTTAAGATTTTAGATAAGATTTACAAATTGTTTAAACCATGTACTCTTAATTGGAGAGTAACTAGATATTAAATTTGTTTAATTGTGGTTGGTTATGTTATTATTTCTTATTGTTTATTTAATATTTAGTTACATATATGCTAATATGTGTTATTTGTTTTTTTATTATGTTTTTTTATTGTTACAGATTTCTAAATTATATTTGGTGGAAAATATGTTTACAATATATATTTGTGCAAAAAAGTATGTTGGAGGATGACACTTAACTCTTTTGGTAGGTATGTCAATTTTGTTTTAATCACAATTTTTGAATTCTGTATTATTTCGCATGTTTGAATTGTAAATTTTTAATTTTTGTATTCTGTTTTTTTGCAGGTTTGAATTTCATGTATGAAGTGATCTATCTTAAAGTGATGGCTGAGTCCATAATTTTGGAGTTAAATGTCTTAGTTTTTGTTATCATCTTAAAATGGATGCATAATTTATGTATTTTACAGTGTAACTATTCCGACTTTAATTATATATATATATATATATATATATATATATATATATATATATATATATATATATATATATATAT
>JASDQU010101954.1:147171-174110 GCA_032191745.1 Picea mariana
ATTTTAGAATTTAAAATAGCAATTTATTGTCTCATATTTGATTTCTCAAAGTTGATGGAAAAAAAGTGGCAAAGTTAACTAGTAATGAACTAATGTTTTGTATATTCTCCTTTTTACAATGCATTAAATTAAACATCAAACTCTTAAATAAATTTTTGCTATGTATTAATTTAAATGTTTCATTTTATGTTCACTATGTACTGTCAAAAATATGATTCTATTGTCAAAAAGTGACAAATTTAACTAGTAATGAACTAATGTTTTGTATATTATCCTTTTTACAATGCATTAAATTAAGCATCAAACCCTTAAATACTTTTCTGCTATGTATTAATTAAATGTTTCATTTTATGTTCACTGTGGATTGTAAAAAATATGATTCTATTGACATATCATCAAATAAGTTTGGCAGAATAATTTTAGCAGATTAATTTTATATTAAAAGTTTTTTTTTTCTAGTTACTAATGATTCTGTTGGTTACATAGATTCACTTAACCAATAAAAAAAATTAAAGGAAAAACTAAAGGAAAGATATGCATATGAGATCTGCTAAATAAATTGGTTTACATAGATGCACTTAACTAATAGAAAAAAGTAAATGAAAAACTAAAGGAAAGATAGGCATATGAGATCATAGATGCACTTAACTAATAAAAAAACTAAAGAAAAAACTAAATGAAAGATATGCATATGAAATCTATTAAATAAATTGGTTACATAGATGCACTTAAAAGTAATAAAAAAAAACTAAAGGAAAGATAGACATATGAGATCTATTAAATAAATTGGTTAAATAGATACACTTAACTAATAAAAAAAACTAAAGGAAAGAAAAGCATATGAGATGTTAAATAAATTGGTTACATAGATGAACTTAACTAATAAAAATAACTAAAGGAAAGACATGCATATGAGATCTACTAAATAAATGAAAAGAAAAAATTAAAGTGAAATAATACAAGAATGTGTTTTTATTTATCTATTGGAGAATATGCAAAGTCAATAATACAAGTTTGTGTTGTTGTTTATATATTTAAGAATATGCAAACTCAATAGATGGACAAGAAAAAAGTGAACTGTCAACTATAGAAGATTGTATCATTGCATATCTATTTAAGAATATATGATAGTAGACAATATGTTAAACCATGCAAAACTTATTTGAGAATATATTATGGTAGTAGAAAACACTTTAAACCATGCAAAACCTATGCTGGTATGAACTGCACTAAAAAGAAGAAATTTTCATGATCTACCAATTTACTTTTAGAAAAATTGTGTTTGATTTTGGAAGAAGGTAACCAATGTGGAATTTAAAGGAGGAGGTATGCATTCAAGCATTGTATTTTATGCATGTCAAGGAACAACACATACCCCTTGTACAAATCAGATAACATGTATGAAAGAGGATTACATTAGGAAAATGATTTGCAGGCTATGGTTTAGTACTATTCACATAAACCCACATTTTTGTAAGGGTCTTCACTTGACTTTAGGCAAGGTTGTATTAAGTTCCTTAACTTTGTTAGAGAAGAGATCTATTAATTACAATTTAATTCACTTGACTTTAAACAAGGTTACATATTAATTTCCTTAACTTTGTTAGAGAAGAGATTTATTAATTACAATTTAATTCTAATGATTAACACTTCTAAATAAGTTTACATGAAAATCAACTTAATTATTAAAATGGAGATTCTAAATAATTTCAAATTTTAAATGTAAATCAGCTTAATAATTAGAATGAAGATATTGATATATATATATATATGATATTATTAGTAAAGTGTTATTACAACGAGTGGAAGAGATGTTTAAATTGTTTTTAGTTGTTAGTTCATATTAATTTAAAAAATGAAAAAAAAAATTACCACTTAAAGAAGTCAATGCTCTCAAATCAAGGATAAAAAAGATGTTCAACTCTTCTTTGATTGGTGCAATAGTAATTAAAATAAAATTCTCAAGATAGAAGAGATATCCAAATTAATTATAGGTAATGTTTATACAATAAAATCTTGAGATAGAAGAGATGTTCAACTCTTTTTTGGTTTGTGTGATAACGATAAAATAAAATGCTCAAAATCATGTGACAATAAAATAAAACCTTAAAATGAAAGAGATGATCAACTCTTCTTGAATTTTATCATGTAGTCATTAAAAAATGTTATAGCTAGAAGAGATATTCACCTAAAGGTTCATATACCCTCAATAAAATAAAATCTCAAAATGAAAGATGTTTTTAACTTTTCTTTAATTTTGTCATTAATAAAATAAAATTTCAAAATGAAAGAGATGTTTTTAACTTTTTTTTTTTTTTTTGAGAGCAATAATTAAAAAAAATATTCAAAATAAAAAAGATGTTCAATTCAACTTTAATTTATATAATGCTTGTAAAATAAAATAAAATCGAAATGAGTTAAACTTTGAAACAAGATATTATTACAATAGAAAATATAAAATATGTTTAACTTTTTTTTAAATTAATGCAATATTATTAAAATAAAATGGAAAAAAATACTATTGAAAAAAGTAAGTGTTCAATGGAAATGGTGTTTAACAATTTTTTAGTTTAAAATAAAATGCTCATACAAGAGGTATACATCTCAATTTTGATTGGTGTAATGCTCATAAAATAATTTTGATTGGTGTAATGGTTGAAAAACACAGATAAAATATGGTTGAACCATATTTTATCTGTGTTTTTTAAGAATGATCTGGATTTTTTATACATACCCTTTTTATAAATATCCTATTTTGAAATATGGTTGAAGATAGTCAAAACAAGTCATCAAATTTTGGAATGTACTTTCAATGAAAAATAAAAAATTATGGAATGTACATGTGCCACTTGTTTAAAAACACTGTAATGGTATTCCATCTTCAATTATTCGTTCATGATCGACTTTGGACATTTTCCATTTTCTAACTTATTTTATTTTATTTTATTGAATTTCTATTAACTCTATGTGCGCTGCACATACCAAATGACTATATTGACAACTTGTGACATATGACTGGTAGTATTGAAAGTGAACATGAGTATCGGTTTGATGGGTTTCTTAAAAAAAATATTCTTTCAATACAATGGATCCTCTTTCATATATAAAACCGTTATCATCAAAATCTTCTAATAGCCTCATGTTTTGTTTCGTGCATCGCATCAAATAATATTTCACGTTTTCAATGTTGTCTACAGGTGAAACCATGGAAAAAACATCTCCTGCAAATAATTGGATATATTGGACACCAAATAATTCATGCTAGACTATCACACAAGTACATCTACAAGTTATTTGAAAAAATTTAAACATAAAAATTACCTTCTCTAACAAGATCAGAAACTCTATCGCCATCAACTGACACTATAGTTTCATTTGATTCCATCTCCTCTGAGATTTCAAGTGGCATTTTCCCTTTAACATTAAGTTCAGTATGTCTCCAAGCTTTAACATATCCTGCATTTTCATTCTTGCAAATATCTATGGATTCTGTGTCCTCTATGCAAACTGAACAAAAATAAGAGTCATTTCTTCTATCAAATGCAAACCTATTTTGAAAACGTTTTGTTTTAACTGAATGTATTTTTCGCGTCCCAGGTATTGTACTAATGTCATATGGGATTGATCTATTTACATTTTCGATTCCAACATACCAAAAAAACCTGCACAAGACAAGAACTTGTTAACTTGAAATCTCTCAAGAAAATGATTAAAGATTGAATATAAATTTGAACACATTCAAATTTATATATCCTGTGTACATACATGCAACATTTATATATACACACTTGCGCACATCCCTTGATGGATTATATTCATGGCTTAGCACCATTTTTCACCATTCAACAACTTGTTCAGCGGATTCAAATCTATCTACACGAGGGTTCAACTGATACCTTCGAAGTGCTCATTTTATACATGCCCCTGCACCATCGTGCTTTCCTTTTCTATGACCAGTCTCAAAAAAATTTCAACAACGTATAATGTTTAATTTTTTATGAAGACGACATAGCCAATAGAATGATCGTGAAGATTTGAACTAACCCGCACACCCATCTGACCATATCCAATGTCGATCGAATCTGATTTCACGTTCTTTCAATGAATCATAAAATTTATCAAAACAATGTTGTACATAATGTGTGTCGTGTGCTCGATCATCACTTATATAAAAGTGATATTCTTTAATAACATGTCCATTGTCATTGGTGATTTCTATGTTATCAAGACTACGTTGATAATGCTATATAGAAATGGAAAAATTTCGTGACTTGATCAGAATGATAATATTCGCTCTGTATTTCTTTTTGTTCAGCGAATGTGTAATTATCAGCAAAATCAACTATAGACAAAATCGTCCCTGGTGGAAACACTTCACAGGATTGTTTGAATTGTAGATCTTTCCATTGAGCTCTATGTGAATGTTTTTTGTATTTATATATTTCTTCCTCAAACTTCTTCAAAACATCTATCACACAGATTTTATCTACCTTCAAATCAATCCTTTTGGAAATAACATTTGAAGAATGAGGAGCCGTGTTGTTCATATATTCATATCTCTTCCAATTGACTCTTATATTAGAAAATGATTGATCATTCATATCAATATGATACTTTGAATGAAACAAACTTAGATTTCCACAATGATGACATTTCTTTCCACCAACACATTTGTTTTTGTAAAATAAATCATCATCTTCTCTTTCACATAGAATTTCAAATATAAAAACACAGAATGTGGAAGGAGGAGGTGAACCTGGCCATAAAGTTTTACCAAAATCCAAAAAAGTGTCATAATACAACTCAAATTCCACATGATAACAACAACAACAAGTGTCACGAACAATGATGGGTCTAACAAACCATGGTTTATGTTGCACAAATGTATTGATGGAAATTTTAACTTCTTTGTGCTCTTTTTTGAACTTATTGAACAACTCTATTTGTGTCATTGGAAATATATTTTTTGGATGTTCTTCATATTGTTTTCATGCTATTATTTATCGCAACACATCCCTTGTATGTGGTGAAACACGAGATTCTTCCAACTAACAATTATGAGCCAATTCTTTAATATTTTCTGCAAGTCTATCTTTGTAGGGTTGTCTAGAAATAACTGTCCAACAAGCCAATTCATCATTTACATCTATTTGCAATCGAAATTTTCTATGTTTGTGCAATGTTTTTCTTTACATTCCCATCGTTTTTGCCATGTGTCGTGTCAAACGATCTTTTATATTTCTAGATAAAACAACTGTTGTTTGTATCGCTCTACGTGCAACACAGACATCTTCTTTTCGAGATTTTCCAAAAGCTTTTAATACACTAGTTATATTGTTAAAGGCATTATGTTTCACCTTTGTATCCTTTGTCGACTTTTGAATACCCAATAATGATGTAGCTTCTTTTAACTTTCTTGAATTCATTAGACAAAGTAAAAGTTGAGCTTGTACTATTATTGATTCATCTTTGAAAAAAATATTATACATATTCTTAGTTCGATATCTTATATAATGCTTAGCTTTTTTCTTCCCAAATTTGTCAGTATCAACATTTTATAATATTTCATCATCAATGTTGATATATTCTCTTGCATCTTTCAATTTAAAGTTTATATTAAAACACATAACCCGAACACAAATTCACTAAACTATATATACTTCAGTGTTCATCTTGTATTATCTAAATTTATGTACTTACCTATAGGTGATTCGTCTTCTGCTTCAATTTTGGTTTCAACGTCTTTTGCTTCAATTTTGGTTACACCACCTTTTGCTTCAATTTTAGTTTCAACATCTTCTTCGACATTATGAGACAAATCTATTTATGTTTTTTTGTAACATCCCACTCTGGCGCACTAAGCAAACTTATTCTTTGAGGACACTTGCTCGCAAGTGATCCAGATTATTATGCTATTAAAACATTTGATTTGGATTATGAGGCGTTATGGATTGATGACATTTTGTTTTATTGCATTGACATAGACGGGTGCTATTGACTCGGTTTTACTAAGTGTGCAGGATTTTGGACCTCGAGGATGCAGAGGCATCAATGGGACCCTTTGGACTATGGATCGAATTAGGGAGTATACCATTGGGGTTTGATTGTTTTACTGTGATAATAGTGCATTTGATTAGATGATATGATATGGATATATTCTGACATGATTCGTTGATGATGTAGGTTGACGATAGCTTGCCGACCAGACTCACATGTGGAGTAAAGGGGTCACACACAACTACCAGAGATGTTGAGGGAGAGATGTGGATAGCAGCCCTGCCATAGCCTACTAGCACTCCCGATGTGGCTCGAACTGTAGGTTAACGTTTACCTAGTTCGAGAGGACCCACAATGCTGTGAGAGAAGACTGCGATAGTCGCTCACGATGATTCTAAGGGGCGTGCAATAAAGTGGGGGCCTTATTCCTTAGAGGCCCTTAGTCTCCCACATGTTCACCTGGCGGAGTGTTGACTCTAGGGGTTTTTGGATGTCTATCAAGTCAGTCAAGAGGCGAGTGGCACCCTTGGAGCACGTGGTGTATCCTGAAGGGTACGTCATGCAAGAAAAATGGAAAGAGGCGAGTGGCACCCTTGGAGAACGTGGTGCATCCTGAAGGGCATGTTGTGCAAGGGAAACAGATTAAGGTGAGTGGCACCCTTGGAGCACCTAGTGCATCCTAAAGGGCACGTCGTGTTGTTGATGATAAATGAATGAACTTAGATGGCCTTAGGATGAATAGCGTGTTAAGAATTTTTAAAAACAAATTCTCTAATAAAATGTCGCCCAACATGAAAATTTAAGGTCTAAGTCTAAATTATGCTAGGGGTAAAATTTTATCTATCTATTTAAAAATAATAATAATAATAAAAAATAAATAAAAAATAAAAACAACGTAAATAATGATTATACTCCTCATTAAATATTGTAACAATAAGGGGGTAAGCAATTTAAATAATTCATAAAAATCTGTTAGGGTAAAATTAAAAAAAAAAAGGAAGAATAATTGTTTTATTTTTTTATGATAATTTAAAATTTTTAACTAAAAAGGGGGTTAATTTCTACACCTGCCAATTTGAGTCCTAAATGAAAAGGGGAAAGAGGGAAATCTAAAATATTTAGGAAACCAGGAAAAGAGGGAAACATAAGAAGAAAAGGAAAACCCAAGGGAAATAGCATAAAGTCAAAATTAGTAAGGGTATCTAGCATTTAAGAGCTTTCTAATTTAAACTGAACTAGCAATTTAATAATGAGGAAATTCATTAAAACCTGTAAGAGAATTTAGGGACACCTAAGAGCGATTCTAGGAGTGACTCTAGGTGGGTGAGGGAAATAAAGTTAATTAACTAATTAAAGAAATTAATTTATGGAGGAATGAAGGGGATGGGTGACACTTGTACGGGGAGGAATTTTTAGGAATTAAATTTTAAAAACTTAATTAAATGAGATTTTAGAAAAGTAAGGAACTACAAAACTCTATATAATGAAGGGAGGAGATGGAGGATAGATATCTTCTATTTGCTTAACGTTACGCTGCAGAAATATTTACTTAACTAACTTAGCATGTGGGTGTTGGGATACCTAGCTCGGTGAGGAGTGGTAGCTCAACCTTGCGAGGCGAGCTGGAAGCTAGCTAAAATCTCTGGATAGTGTGTATGTGGCCCCTTTGCGGCTCGGGGGGCTAAGGGGGGAGAAGAGTACCCCTAGCATTGGCTGGGAGGTACTGGTGAAGTCTCGTCGATCGGCAAGAGAGAGTTGCACAGAGCGTGCGGGACGTCACTCAGAGTGGGCGATCAGGCAACTGTACGCTCTCTTAATTTTTGTATGGTAGATTGTTGTAGGATTTATGCTTGGATGTGCATGTTTAATGGAGTAAGTAAAATGATTGTCAATATTGATGACTGAAATTTTTCTTAGCCTAGCTCGATGATTGATTGACTTCCATGGCTTTTTGTTTCCCCATATGTCTTGACCACCTTATGGTGTTTTGATTGTGACCTTGTGGTTTTTTAGCCTTCGTCCCTAGCTCACCAGTCCTCGCCTGAGAAGTCATCCAAGAGCCTGATATACGGTCATGGCCTCAGCGTTAATAGACCTATGGATCTCAACGCCCTACTTTTCTGTGCGAGAATGATGAGCGAAGGACATTCCTGTCAGCCATCTACCTTCATTATTGTCCTTGGCTAATTGTTGTCTTGTGCCTTTTAGCATAGTACCTCTGCATATGGATTTCTTGTGTCCGTGTTAGTTTATCCCTACGATCTATTCAATGAATTATCCCAATGATATTTGCGTTATCATATTGTTGTCTACATTGGATTGGTATCTTGGTAATGTAAAATATTTAATTTCAGTCTACATTTTTATGTTGGTATCCTAGAATGTAAAATATTTAATTTCCAATCTGCGTTTCTATGTTGGCATCCTGAAAATGGAAAATCAATTTAATTTCTAAGTCTGCGTATTTTTATTTGGTACACTGGAATTGGATAAATGATTGTGTAATTCTCGGTTTGCATTGTAATGGTATCCTGGAATGGAAAACGAATTAAATTCTCTGTCTGCTTTTCATTTTTATTTTTGAGACGATTTCCCTTGAAGAAGACTGTGTTGGCATAAAAGTTTACTGCTATTTGTTTCCGTTTAATGCCCTCGATTTGCAATTAAAGGATGCATGCATTTTGTTGTATAAATGACCACCATTTGCCACTCATAAACGTGACTGAGTGGTTGTTTAAGACTCCCATGATTTTTTTTTAAACCACTTTCCTGAGCTTGTTGTATTGACCACGATTTATACCAGATTTATTACCACGACCTATGACCAGATTTATGACCACAATTTTATTGTAACATCCCGCTCTGGCACACTGAGCAAACTTATTCTTTGAGGAAACTTGCTCGCAAGTGATCCAGATTATTATGCTATTAAAATTTTTGATTTTGATTATGAGGTGTTTTGGGTTGATGATATGTTGTTTTACTACATTGACATAGACAAGTGTAATTGACTCGGTTTTACTGAGTGTGCGGGGTTTTGGACCTTGAGGATGCAGAAGCATCGATGGAACCCCTTGGACTCTGGATCGAGTTAGGGAGTGTGCCATTGGGGTTTGATTGTTTTACTGTGATATTAGTGCATCTGACTGGATGATATGATATGGATATGTTTTGACATGATTTGTTGATGATGCAGGTTGATGATAGCTTGCCGACCAGACTCACATATGGAGTAAAGGGGTCACGCACGACTACCAGATATGTTGATGGAGAGGTGTGGACAACAGCCCTGCCACAGCCTACTAGCACTCTCGTCGTGGCTCGAACTGTAGGTTAACGATTACCTAGTTTGAGAGGACCCATGATGTCGTGAGGGTAGACTGCGATAGTCGCTCACGATGATTCCAAGGGGCATGCAATAAGGCGAGGGCCTTATTCCTTAGAAGCCCTTAGTCTCCCACAAGTTCACCTGGCGGAGTGTTGACTCCAGGGGTTATTGATGTATACCAAGTCAGTCAAGAGGCGAGTGGCACCCTTGGAGCACGTGGTGCATCCTGAAGGGCACGTCGCGCAAGAAAAATGGAGAGTGGTGAGTGGCACCCTTGGAGCACGTAATGCGTCCTGAAGGGAACATCGCGCAAGGGAACAGATGAGGCGAGTGGCACCCTTGGAGCACCTAGTGCGTCCTGAAGGGCACATCGCGTTGTTGATGATAGAAGAATGAACCTAGATGGCCTTAGGACGATTAACGTGTTAAGTATTTTTAAAACAATTTCCCTAATTGAATGTCACCCAGTATGAAATCTAAGGTCTAAGTCTAAATTACGCAAGTGGTAAAATTTTCTCTTCTATAAAAAAAAATATAATAATAATAAAAATAAAAACAACTTAAATAATAATTATGAATTTCGTTAAATCTTTTAACATGAAGGGAGTAAGAAATTTAATTTTTTCCATAAAAATAAAATAAAATATGTTGATATAAAATGTAAAAAGGGGAATTAATTGTTTTATCTTTTTGATAATTTAAAATATATTAATTAAATGATAAAAGGGAAAAGGAGTTAAATTCCACACCTGCCTTTTTGAGTTCTAATTAAAAAGGGGAAAGATGGAAAATCAAAAAAATTAGGAAACTAGGGAAAAGAGGTAACATAAAAAGGGAAAAAGGGGAACTTAAGGGAAAAAGAGAAAAGTCAACTTAGTAAAGAATCTAACATTTAAGAGCTTTCTAATTTTAAACTGAATTAGCAATTTAATAATCGAGAAAGCCTTTAAAACCTGTACGGGAATTTGGGGACACCTAGGAGTGATTCTAGGAGTAACTCTAGGTGGGTGAGGGAAATAAGATAATTAATTAATTAAAGAAATTAAATAATGGAGGAATGTAGAGGATGTGTGACACTTGTACGAAAAAGAATTTTTAGGAAATTAATTATAAAAACTTAACTAAATGAGATTTTAGGAAAGAGAGGAAGTTCAAAACTCTATATAATGAAGGAAGGAGAAGGAGGAAGGGGATCTTCTTCTGTTTGTGTAACGTTATGCAGCAGAAATATCTACTTGACTTATTTACTTGTGGGATTTGGGATACCAAGCTAGGAGAGGAGTGGTAGCTCGGCCTTGCGAGGAGAGCTGGGAGCTAGACAAAATATTTGGTTAGTGTGTGTGGCCCCTTTGTGGCTCGGGGGGCTAAGGGGGAAGAAGAGTACCCCTAGCATTCGCTGGGAGGTACCGGTGAAGTCTCGACGGTTGGCGAGCGGGAGTTGCACGAAGTGCGTGGACATCACTCAAAGCGGGCGAACAGGCAACGGTACACTTTCTTCGTTGAATGGTAGATTGTTGTAGGTTTTATGATTAGATCTGCATGTTGATTATGTAAGTAAATTAGATGTTTAGATTGATGGATGAAATTTTAATTAGCCTAACTCGACGATTGTTGACTCTCATGGCCTTTGTTTACCTTCACGTCTTGACCACCTAGTTGCGTGTGATTGTTACCTTCGTGGTTATTAGCCTTCATCCCTATCTCACCAATCCTCGCCTGAGTAGTCGACTAGGAGCCTGATCTACGATCGTCACCTTAGCGTTAAAAGACCTATGGATCTCAATGCCCTAATTTCCTGTGCGAGGAAGATGAGCGAAGGATGAACCCATTAACCGTCTACTTTGTTGTTTTCTTTGGCTGATTGTTGTCTTGTGCCTTGATGCATTGAACTAACCTTGCAAGGTTTGAATGATGACGAAGTTTTCTTTCAACTCGGCATTTTTGATATCTCATTGTTATCTCGATTTGTTTACCTCGATTTACTTCTTGCTGGACATTTCTGCGTTGGTTCTTATATCTCATTTGTCTCCTAGTGATTGCCCCTCCTTCAGATGCACTTTATTGACTTGGGGGCGATTAGGCACAACAACCCTTTTATTTAATTTCTGGTCCGTTGTTTCGATAGCCGTTGCTGACAGAGCTCACGCCTTTCGTTCTAAGACAGCCTGGGTGTATTGGATAAGAAGAATTTACTTCTGGGTGATTTGAATGGATAAATCTCAACACATTAAGTTGTTGGATGTTCTAACCTCAGTAAAATGATTGTTTAACTCAACAATTTTATTTTGAATGATAATCTCACTGTGAATATGACCAGCATACCAGCGTTTTTTTTTAATCCCTGAGTTAACGCGTTTTAAATTACATACTGCCACCTTTTTACATCTAAAAGACAATAAATGTTTACCTGGAATGTGTGAGATTTACCCTTGAACCACCAACAAATTTTTACTTGAATTCTTGCGTAGTTCTGAGTAATGGGTAGCGTTTATATTGTGCCAATGACTGTGGTTTACTGTGTAAATGGGGGTGTAATGTGTGTTAATGGATGACCTACTATCATTGACAACGAACTAATTAGATAGTGATTTGAGGTATTGAACTGACATCTATAACCTTCCCCCTTTACAATGATTTCAATATTAAAATTTTATTTGATAACAAATTTCTTATGCGTTTCATGGATAGCCTGCTAATTTTGATAGCGTAAGTTGAATGGTGATTTTATTTAATGGCAGACTGATAGTTGTTTGAGGGTCAATGTTTACACTGCGGTTTTATAGATATGTATGACAGAGTCAGTTGTGGAATACGCAAAATTTATTCCGATGTCTGAAGGCCTTCACTCCCTGCAAACTTGGCCTAAACTTTCACTTTAATGATGACGAATTCGGGTTGGCTGACAATAATTTGCTCCAATTCAAAGATGGTACTTTACGAGATCACTTGATACCGGCCAACATATAGCTTTAGATTGATTGAGTTGATGACTGTAATTTTGGTTAAGATCCCATTGACAACACAATTATCCTTTATCCGTTCCACGACTTGCTCACTCACCCAAAAATGATTCGTGCATGTTTGATTTAGTCGCTTCAGCATTTGATTCTGTTGATCCAGTTCGTGATGAAGATCCCTCAGAGGCAGAGGTAGAGTGCCTAGTTGACTGAGAGAGAGCACCTTATGAAGTAGCAAGGCAAGAGCCTGCACAGTTCGAAATTCTTAACGTTTTATTTTAGCTCCTGAAACTCCATAGTTAGTGAGAGATTACAGTAACTTAGCCTGCCACTAGAGAGAACACTTAGCCTTGAGTTTAGGATGCATTATCCTTCGGCTATGCTGACGTACCAATTTTCGGTGAATTGAATCCCTTCGTATTTGTTTTAAAACCGTCAACTGTTGTAATCTGAGACCTTATTATGTGTAAACAATGAGCTCTAGTTATTTTTAATGTCAGGATTATTTTAGTATGTCTTGGAATGTGAACTTATTTTTTTTTTGTTTCCAGATTTTGATTAATAATGTGAACTTATTTTGTTTCCATATTTTGATTAATAATGTGAACTTATCCCTTATTTACCAGATTGAGTAATAACCACATGCAAGTATTGGGTCGCACCTCTCAATATAGCATAATGGTATGATTCATAGATAAATGATTACAAGGATTATAGAAAATAAAAGGAAATAAATCTGTTTATTAATCATTCATGCTGAAAAGTGTTTGTTTGGTAGTTTAAGTTATTTAAATTTTGTTTAAATATCTCTCAAATTTAAATTAATTTAGTTATAGGGATACGAGATGGAGTGTAATATAGGTATGGTTCATGGAATAAGATTGGATTTATTGGAATCAAGATTTCAAGGATTATACTTTATCATGAGATTTTATTATGGGAACACTTAAGTGTAGCTATGTATAAGATGTGACTTTACATGGATTAACATAGATTTCAATGTGGACAAGGAATTAATTATTTCAATGTTTGTCCTCAGTAAAATGCTTGAATTATCCTTAATATTATTGAAAATGATTTAAGATTTTATTGGAAGCCAATGGTCAAATTATAGTTTATCATTAGATTCTATTATACCATATTTCAATTTTTATGTTGAATAAACTACTTCTTAAATATTTGAGAAACTCATAAGATTTGGATTTTTATTGGAAGTAAGTAATCAAGTTATGCTTTCATTAGATAATTCTTCATTAGATTCTATTATTGTAACAATTCAAAGGGTAAGTGTGTATAAATGCTACTTTATATATCATAACATAGTATTCAATACGAGCGTAATTAAAATATTTCAATGTCTACTTTATGCAAATTACTTTATAAGGTCGACTTTAAATATTCTTGAAAGGTTTATAAATTTGTTTATAGTGGAAGGAGGTGTCCTAGATGGTCTTGATGAGGTCATCTAGCTTAGTCAACTTGGACTTGTATGTTTGGGGTGGGATGTAGACACCTCCTTGTTCCTTTGAACAGAGCTAGCCCTGAGACCTTAAATGGTCAAAATCAATGGGAACCTGGGCTTGAGAATTTCTTATGTGTCCTGGAGGTCCTAACCATTGCAGGGTAGGATGGGCGGGTAGTCATTCTTATTCTTCGTCGGTTGAAAGTTGTACATTGCTTCCAGGTGCTTGATGTGCTTTTATGCTTGGTCGTTATGTTGTTGTTATGTGAGTTGCATGCGTTGTGTTCGTCATCGTGTTGTGATGTTAAGTATAATGTCATTATTACCTTCCTACACACACACACACACCCAAAAAAAAAAAAATTTGCACTTGTTATTCAAGGCTTAAGGGGAGGTTGTGCCCTGTGGTATCAGAGCGGGTTCAACCCGCGACTTGGGATCGCTACAACTTTCGTTGATATGAATGATTGTAAGGTACTAATTGAGTTGACTTGTATGCATGCAGGTAATCATGGTTAGAGGATGCCGCAGAGGCAGACGAAGGGGTGTTATGGGAGGAGCCGCGATGCCTCCAGCAACATCCATGCCTGAGGGATCTAACCCCCAGGGAGACGAGCAGGTTCTCAGATAGGAGCAGATTGCAGTTGGTGATGTGGTTGGAATGATGAGATCTTTTCAACGCATATTCGAGGCACTGATCAACCATTTGGACAGAGATGAGGCCAGGGCGCCGACACCCGCTGAGGTTCCACTGCGTGCTCTGGTCGGTACTGGTGGCATTCACCGTGAACTCGAGAAGGTCAAATTTCTTGAGTTCTTTGGTGCCCTGGATGGCGCAGCATCTGAGGCATAGTTGGAGAACATGGAGATGTGCTTCGCACTTCGCGATTATACCTCCAACATGAAGGTCCGCATGGCAGTCTTTCAACTGAAGGGGAGCGCTCTTCTATGGTGGAAGACGCTCCTACCGCAACTGAACATGGTCGTCGAAGACATGTCATGGGAACTGTTCGAGGAATGGTTCTGAGAGAGGTACCTTTCAGAGGAATTCATTGAGTGTCAGCTCAATGAGTTCAACGCCTTACGACAGGGAGGTCATACGGTGCCCGAATACGAGGCCCGTTTTATGGAGCTGCTCCGGTATGCTCCACACCTTAACACTGAGAAACTTAAGGTCAACAGGTTCGTGCTCGGCCTTAACGACAGCCTACGTGAAAAGGTTAGGATTTTGATGCTTCAAACCTTGCATGAAGGCGTCTAGAAGGCCCTCATAACAAAGGAGGAGATTATAAGTGGGGGTCAGACCAGGACTCCAGCGAGACCAGCAGGGTAGGTTTCATATGGAGCACAACAGCATCAGACACCAGCCAGACATACATCGGGATATCGTGGCTTCCAGAGGGGATCCACTTTCACTACACCCCAATGACCGGTGCCTCAGCAACAGACACCTTATTGGGGACCACAACATAAGCAACAACGTCGCCCACAACATCAACAGTTTAGGCCTATTTAGCAGAATAGACCAGGGTTCCAGGTCGGTGGGCCGTCATATTCTCTTCAGGTACTAGGACTACTGGGACAAAAAGGGGTGTTGGACATGTTGGGAGCCACACTACCAGCGCGAATGCCCTGTAGAGAGGACTAGAGCATCTGGATCAGCTAGACCCACTACCGTGGGAGATATGGGCAAGGCCCATCGGATTCATGTAGCGGTGAATAACCGCCAGGAAGAGCATCAGTCGATTGTTCTTGAGACGATAGGTACCATCGCTGACTAGACCCTTAGTATTTTGATAGATTCCGGTGCTACCGAGAGTTTCATTTCTGGTGCGGCGCTAAAAAGGATTAAGGTAAAGGCAGTCGAATAGGATGAGTTTAGCTTCGTAGAGATGGCTTCGGGAGCAAAACAAAAGGTTGGAGGAAAGGTTACGGGATGTATCCTTAACCTAGGAGAGTTTTTCACAAGGGCCAACTTGTACGTCATGATCCTAGGATCGTATGATGTTGTGATTGGTATGGACTGGTTGGAATTGCATGAGGCGATACTCAACTGTAAGACAAAATGGTTGAGCTTGGTCGATGACGAGGGATAGAGACAAGTGATTGTAGGATGGAACCAAAGAGTTTCCCTGAGGTTCATCTCTTCCTTATAGCTATGGAAGAGCATGCGCAAGGGGTGCAAGATTTATGCGATCCTTGCATTAAACAAGAAGGGAGTAGCGGAAGGTATAGAACACCTTCGGGTGGTGGGACATTTTTCGGACATATTTCCAGAGGAGTTACTTGTGATGCTGCCGAAGAGGGAATTGGAATTTACCATAGACCTAAAACCGGGGACTGAACTGATAGCAAGAATGCCTTATCAGATGTCGACTTCGGAGTTACAAGAGTTGAAAATACAACTGAAGGAGTTGTTGGACCTGGGAATGATACATCCAATCGTGTCACCATGGGGTGCACCTTTTATTTTGATACGAAAGAAGGATGGGTCGTGGAGGCTCTGCATTGACTATCATCAATTGAACAAGGCCACGATCAATAATCAGTATCTGTTGCCAAGGATTGATGATCTGTTTGATCAAATGAAGGGCACGACGGTGTTCTCCAAGATCGATTTGCGATCAGGGTAACACCAGTTACAGATCAAGGAGGATGAAATCCCTAAGACTGCCTTTAAGATGAGGTTTGGACATTACGAGTTTACTATTTTACTGTTTGGACTGACAAACGCCCTAGGGGTTTTTATGAGTTTGATGAATGGGGTGTTCCGTGAGTACTTGGACAAGTTCATCCAAGTATTCATTGATGATATTTTGATCTACTCTTGGATGACGGAGGAACATGATGAGAACTTTCGCTTGGTACTACATTGTCTGGGAGAGCACAAATTGTATGGGAAGTTTTCCAAATGCTCATTTAATCAATCGAAGATTCACTACTTAGGGCATGTCATCTCCGGCGAAGGCATCGCCGTGGATCCAACAAAGGTCGAGGCTATCATGGAATGGCCTGTGTCGATGAATGTCCCAGAAGTGCATAGCTTCATGGGTTTAGTGAGATACTATCGACAGTTCGTAGAAGGGTTTTTGAAAATAGAAAATCCGATCACGGAATTGCAGAAGAAAAACAAGAAGTTTGTCTGGACCGAGAAATGCGCAAAAGCATTTCATAGGCTCAAGGATTTTTTGACAACAAAACCAATACTAAATGTCTCTGACATGGAAATAGACTTCTTGGTATGCACTGACGCATCCAAGGAAGTCTTAGGCGGAGTCTTGATGCAAGACAGACGAGTGATCGCTTACATTTCGAGGAAACTGAGAAGGCATGAGGAGAACTACGCGATGCATGATTTGGAGTTGTTAGCCATTTTTTATGCCTTGAAGGTTTGGAGACACTACCTTGTTGGATGAAAATTTGAACTAAAGACTGACCATTGTGGACTACAACACATATTTACGCAAAGCGACCTGAACACGCGGCAATGATGTTGGTCGGAATTGCTTAGCGAGTACGACTTCGAGATTACTTACATAAAAGGAACAGTGAACTGAGTGGCTGACACATTAAGTCGGAGACCATGCATCTTTTCGGTGTTGCCTCTTCATATGAATCTATGTGAAAAGATTCTAACCTTACAGCGTGACAATGACTGGTACAAAGAGGTTGAGGGTTTTATCAGACAAAACATAATGATGGTACCACGATTTGAGGGATTTTCATTTGATAGCAATGGTTTATTGAGGTTTAAAAATACGATATACATATCGCCGAACGACGAGTTGAGGATGTTGATCTTGAGTGAGGCTCATAGAGCAGTTTACATGGCTCACCTGAGAGTCATGAAGATGAGGGCAGACCTTAAGCCCTTATTCTTCTGGAAGGGAATGAAGGACGACATAGTCAACTATGTGTCCAGATGTGTAGAATGTCAATAGGTAAAGGTTGAACATAGACACCTAGCAGGATTACTATAGCCACACACTATTCCAAAATCAAAATGGGAGGTTATTTCGATGGATTTTATTATTGGATTGCCACTGATGGCAAGGAGACATGACTCGATTTTCATATTAGTAGACACTCTGATGAAGAGTGCTCACTTTATTCCTGTGCATACGACGTATCAGGCACCTAACATAGCTAGAGTTTTCATCAGTGAGATTGTGAGGCTGCATGGCGTGCCTAAGAGGATTATATCTGATCGAGGATCGGTGTTTACTGGATGATTTTGGATGAGTTTCCAAGAGGCCTTGGGAACCCAACTTAACTTTAGTACTGTGTACCACCCAGAGACTGACGGGCAGACCGAACAAATGAACTAGACCTTGGAGGACATGTTGCACATGTACGTGATGGAACAACAAAAGCGTTGGGAAGAGTTCTTGCCACTAGTGGAGTTCACTTACAACAACAGTTACCAGAGCACCCTTAAGATGGCGCCTTTCGAGTTTCTTTATGGGCGACCATGTCGGACGCCTTTGAGTTGGGATCGTCTTGAGGACAGGGTCCTAGTGGGACCAGAAGCGATCCAAGAAATGGAAGAGAAAATGAAAACAATAAGACAAAGGATTAAAGAAGTGCAAGATCGACATAAGAGTTATGCCGATGCGCACCATGTCGACCGTAGTTACGAGGTCGAGAGGGGAGATAAACTCTCTCCTAGGTTCGTGGGACCTTTCGATATTGTGGAGAGAAAGGGGCTCGTGGCCTATCAACTAGCCGTGCCTGATTCTTTGAGGCGTATGCACGATGTTTTTCATGTATCTGTTCTGAGACATTATATTAGTGATCCTACACATGTTATTGACATGAGTTCCTTGCAGGTATCGGATGAGGGGGCACTCACGGTTGAGCCAGTCCGCATCTTGGATCATCACATTCGGCAGCTACGACATCGAACGGTAGATCAGGCCAAGGTCCAGTGGGACAATTATAGTGTGCACTCGGCGACCTGGGAGGACGCATATGATATGCGCCAACAGTTTTCATTTTTGTTTGATAGAGAGACATATGATACTGTGATACACTTTATTTCGGCATTTATACTGTGAAACTTCGGGATAAAGTTTGGACCAAGAGGGGGTGTATGTAACATCCTGCTCTGGTGCACTGAGCAAACTTATTCTTTGAGGACACTTGCTCGCAAGTGATCCGGATTATTATGCTATTAAAAATTTTGATTTTGATGATGAGGCGTTTTGGGTTGATGATATGTTGTTTTACTACATTGACATAGATAGGTGATATTGACTCAGTTTTACTGAGTGTGCAAGGTTTTGAACCTCAAGGATGCAGAGGCATCGATGGAACCCCTTGGACTCTGGATCGAGTCAGGGAGTGTGCCATTGGGGTTTGATTGTTTTACTATGATATTAATGCATTTGACTGGATGGTATGATATGGATATGTTCTGACATGATTTGTTGATGATGCAGGCTAATGATAGCTTGCTGACCAGACTCACATATGGAGTAAAGGGGTCACGCACAACTACCAGAGATGTTGAGGGAGAGGTGTGGACAATAGCCCTACCACAGCCTACTAGCACTCCTGCCGTGGCTCAAACTGTAGGTTAACAATTACCTAGTTCGAGAGGACCCACGATGCCATGAGGGAAAACTGTGACAGTCGCCCGTGATGATTCTAAGGGGCACGCAATAAGGCGAGGGCCTTATTCCTTAGAGGTCCTTAGTCTCCCACAAGTTCACCTGGCGGAGTGTTGACTCCAGGGGTTATTGATGTCTACCAAGTCAATCAAGAGGTGATTGGCACCCTTGGAGCACGTGGTGCGTCCTAAAGGGCACGTCGCGCAAGAAAAATGGAGAGTGGTGAGTGGCACCCTTGGAGTAGTGTGTCCTGAAGGGCACATCGCGCAAGGGAGCAAATGAGGCGAGTGGCACCCTTGGAGCACCTAGTGTGTCCTAAAGGGCACGTCGCGTTGTTGATGATAGAGGAATGAACCTAGATGGCCCTAAGACAATTAACGTGTTAAGTATTTTTAAAACAATTTCCCTATTTGAATGTCACCCAGTATGAAATCTAAGGTCTAAGTCTAAATTACGCAAATGGTAAAATTTTATCTTCTATAAAAAAAAATGTAATAATAATAAAAATAAAAACAACTTAAATAATAATTATGAACTTCGTTAAATCTTCTAACATGAAGGGAGTAAGAAATTTAATTTTTTCCATAAAAATAAAATAAAATCTGTTGATATAAAATGTAAAAAGGGGAATTAATTG
Organism: Picea mariana; assembly: GCA_032191745.1. Lineage (NCBI taxonomy): Eukaryota > Viridiplantae > Streptophyta > Pinopsida > Pinales > Pinaceae > Picea > Picea mariana. Next base: position 167,165 of record JASDQU010101954.1, read on the forward strand.
TTTTATCCTTTTGATAATTTAAAATATACTAATTAAATGATAAAAGGGAAAAGGGGTTAAATTCCACACCTGCCTTTTTGAGTTCTAATTAAAAAGGGGAAAGAGGGAAAATCAAAAAAATTAGGAAACTAGGGAAAAGAGGTAACATAAAAAGGGGAAAAGGGGAACTTAAGGGAAAAAGCGAAAAGTCAACTTAGTAAAGAATCTACCATTTAAAATATTTATAATTTTAAACTGAATTAGTAATTTAATAATTGGGAAAGCCTTTAAAACCTGTAAGGGAATTTGGGGACACCTAGGAGTGATTCTAGGAGTAACTCTAGGTGGGTGAGAGAAATAAGATAATTAATTAATTAAAAGAAATTAAATAATGGAGGAATGTAGGGGATGTGTGACACTTGTATGAAGAAGAATTTTTAGGAAATTAATTATAAAAACTTAACTAAATGAGATTTTAGGAAAGAGAGGAAGTTTCGTTCCACAACTTGCTCACTCACCCGAAAACGATCCGTGCATGTTTGATTTAGTCGCTTCAGCATTTGATTCTGCTGATCCAGCTCGCGATGGAGATCCCTCAGAGGCAGAGGTAGAGTGCCCAGTTGATTGAGTGAGAGAACCTTATGCAACAACAAGGCAAGAGCCTGCACAATTTGAAATTCTTAACGTTTTATTTTTGCTCCTGAAACTCCATAGTTAGCGAGAGATTACAGTAACTTAGCCTGCCACTAGGGAGAACACTTAGCCTTGAGTTTAGGATGCATTATCCTTCGGTTATGTTGACGTACCAATTTCCGGTGAATTGAATACCTCCGTATTTTTTTTAAAACTGTCAACTTTTGTAATCTGAGACCTTATTAAGAGTAAACAATGAGCTCTAGTTATTTTTAGTGTCAGGATTATTTTAGTATGTCTTGGAATGTGAACTTATTTTTTTTTGTTTCCAGATTTTGATTAATAATGTGAACTTATTTTGTTTCCAGATTTTGATTAATAATGTGAACTTATCCCTTATTTACCAGATTGAGTAATAACCACATGCAAGTATTGGGTCGCACCTCTCAATAAAGAAGAATGGTATGATTCATAGATAAATGCTTACAAGGATTATAGGAAAATAAAAGGAAATAAATCTGTTTATTAATCATTCATGCTGAAAAGTGTTTGTTTGGTAGTTTAAGTTATTTAAATTTTGTTTAAAGATCTCTCATATTTAAATTAATTTAGTTATATGGATACGAGATGGAGTGTAATATAGGTATGGTTCAAGGATTATACTTTATCATGAGATTTTATTATGGGAACACTTAAGTGTAACTATGTATAAGATGTGACTTTACATGGATTAACATAGAATTCAATGTGGACAAGGAATTAATTATTTCAATGTTCGTCCTCAGTAAAATGCTTGAGTTATCCTTAATATTATTGAAAATGATTTAAGATTTTATTGGAAGCCAATGGTCAAATTATAGTTTATCATTAGATTCTATTACACCATATATCAATTTTTATTTTCAATAAACTACTTCTTAAATATTTGAGAAACTCATAAGATTTGGATTTTTATTAGAAGTAATCAAGTTATGCTTTCATTAGATAATTCTTCATTATATTTCGTTATTGTAACAATTCAGAGGGTAAGTGTGTATAAATGCTACTTTATATATCATGACATAGTATTCAATACGGGCATAATTAAAATATTTCAATGTTTACTTTATGCAAATTACTTTATAAGGTCGACTTTAAATATTCTTGAAAGGTTTATAAATTTGATTCTAGTGGAAGGAGGTGTCCTAGATGGTCTTGATGTGGTCATCTAGCTTAGTCGGCTTGGACTTGTATGTTTTGGGTGGAATGTAGACACCTCCTTGTTCCTCAGAATAGTCTCCATCCTTGAGACCTTAAATGGTCAAAATCGATGGGAACCTGGGCTTGATCATTGCTTATATGTCCTGGAGGTCCTAACCATTGCAGGGTAGGACGGGCGGGTAGTCATTCTTATTCTTCATCGGTTGAAAGTCGTACGTTGCTTCTAGGTGCTTGATGTGCTTTTATGCTTGGTCGTTATGTTGTTGTTATGTGAGTTGCATGTGTTGTGTTCGTCATCATGTTGCGATGTTAAGTATAATGTCATTATTACCTTCCTACACACACACACACACCGAAAAAAAAAAAAATTGCACTTGTTATTCGAGGCTTAAGGGGAGGTTGTGATATTTGTTTACCACAGATTTATTACCATGCTTTATTACCTCAGATTTTACCTCCTTCCTCTTACTTCCTTAATGCACACATTTTTCCCTTATGGTGTAGCGTATTGGTGTCTGGTTGACTGCGCAATGTTGAGTGGTTACGAATTGCCCTCTAAAGGTGGTTTGAGACTTGTTGTTGCATGGATGCGTTTGCTAACATGGGGAACAACGTTTGCCTTGGATTTGATGTTGCGTTCTTCCTGTGATTGCCCACGAATTGAGGTTAATTAGTTTGACTAATTTGTTGTTTGATTCTCCCATGTTTTTAGCCTTTTAATTCATAAACTGACTTGCTAGACTGACCATGTTTGCCTTTTAAATTTGGAGTATTTCTGCCATTGAATGGGCACGATTTGCCACCAACTGTGCATTGCATGTTTGCTGTTATTGCTACAACGTTGTCTTGGGTCCATTAACTTCCTGGATTTTTCCACAGTGAATAAAATGGTTAACAGATAGGTAAATGCCTTGTTAATGTAAGATTCTTGGTTAGTTAATTGTCTTATTAGTTGCCAGAACAATGGTTACAACAATGTAAATGGTCAACCGATTTATTCTTTGATTTAATGCCACATCGAGATAAATGTTAACTAACACCTTAAATGCCTGGTTATGGCTATGTCACTTGTTATGACAACAGTCATGTAAACTACCTTGTTAATGAGTTGTTAATTGTTATGTTAACAATCATGTAATTCACCTTGTTACTGTTACATTAATTGTTATGTTGATTAACACATTAATCGCCTTGTTATTGCCATATTACTTGTGATGGTATCCGTCATGTAAAATGCCTTGCCATTGCTGAATAATAATCATGTTAATTGTTATGTTAGTTGCCTTACCATGTGCTATATTAAATTTTTAAGTAACAGTTAGGTACTTTCCTTGTTAATTTGCTACAACAATGTACTAGTTGGTAGATTCCTTTTTCAATTGTAATAGATAGCTAGTGTGGTTAGTTAGGTCATTATAGCCAGACTAAATGTTGAGATTTAAATGTTCCTAAGTTCTATAAAGGTAGCATTCTACTTAAGAATGTTATTGTTGTTATTCAATTGATGTCTAGTGGGATGGAGACTGGGATTAATATAGAATAGTCCTTTTAGGTTGTACTAATGTTTAAATTAGTATGTTGAGTAAAGACTAGATTGCAATTTTAGACTTGCTAAATTGATTTAATTGAAGTTAGATTGTATTTAATATTATAGTTCTAGTGTTGATTACTTAGGCTTGCTAAATTGATTGTTTAACATTAAGTTAGTGGGTGCTTTAATGATTAGTTGTAACTTGACGTGCCCCGTTAGAAAGAAACCCATGTCATTTTAGAATGTAGTCTTGGACTGGTTAGCCCGGGTGTTGGGTGGGGTCAGGGATGATGTCATGTGGATTGGCATCACCCCTTGCTTTAGTTCCTTAGTGTCTCGTTAACCCTTAGTGTGGGGGGGTAGGTATAGTCTCCCAATTAGTATTCGGTTCCTACCGCGTTGGAGTTTTCTTGAGTCTTGGTCCCTTTTTGTTTTGCACCAGGGTTATTGTCGTGCCTCTCTTCTGGGGATGGCATGGTTCCTGATGAGGGGATCATGGCACACCTTATAGGTTAGCGGTGAATGATACCTTGGTCGGAGTCGGTGCCTACCCTGTGAGTGTGGCTGAGCATCATATGTTGACTTTGGTGCAAGGGTCGAACGCCTTCAGGCGTTAGGTCCGCGCGCCTTGAGGTTCTAGTCTTTCTTCATCTAGGTCATGATGTCAGGATGGGGATGTTTTCCCTTAGCTTGTAGGCGTGGTCATGTTGATTCGGGCAAGTAGTTTTCCTCATTGTTATTGCGCATGTCATGCCAGTTGTCTCGAGCCTGCGTGTGGTGTCATAGTAACTTGATGCCTAGATTGTGTGTTTGCGTTCGTCATCAGTGGTGTTGTCAAAATCTTGTTGTTGTTTCCTTCGTGCCCTTAATTCTTCGAAACTAAAAAAAAAAAATTGGCTTCGCTCGTGGCCGCATCCGTGTGGTTGTTACATTTTTTAAAAACATCAAATTGTAATTACAATCAATTATATTATTTACAATATTTTAAATTTGAATTCTATACTTTGAATTCTATACTTTCTGAATACAGTCCCAATGTGTGTCGTGTGCTCGATCATCATATGTGCATGTATAACTGGTTGAACTTCTTCTTGTTGAAAATCTCTATTGACATTATCATCATTTCTTTCTTCCATATTTTCACGTTCTTGTTTCTTTCTCCAATAAATCTCTTTCCTTTGTTCTTTTTGGCGAGTATCATCTCGAGTGCGATCAAATTTTATCTTGCACAAACTTTTGTTTCCCATGACTTTTATAGTTATCTGTAAAATATATGTTCAACAAAGACTTCACCTTGAAAAAATGCTCAACATTTATCTTTCAACAGATAAATTGTTATTCCAATAAAAACTTGAACAAACATCAATTACCTTATTCAACAAAAACCAAAAAGTTGATTTGAAACTTTGTTTAGGTGCTCTAGAAAACCATCATGTATCGATATTGTTCCTCCAATTAAGCCTATGGAACAAAGGGAAGAAATAAAGAAAGAAAAGAATACAACTGCAATCAGTAATAGATATGCTTTGAAATCCCTATCCCCAAGCTCATATATGTCTGTCCATCTGATGAATTGTGTTAAATGTGTTTGGTTGAAAGCCTATTTATACAATTTGGCACGAAATGAAATGATATGACATGTCTTTTCATTTTTTCCGACTGATGAAATTCGCTCAATAAGCTTTTGGCCGAAAGAAGTTTTTTTCAACCAAAAACCTTGGAAACCGTTCAGTTTTGATGGTTTCCGTTAGAATTTAGTCTTTTGGCAAAAATAATATGTTTTCAATCGAAAGATTATTTAGGCCGAAAACATGAAATTGGGGCTGAAAACAAAAAACAGAGAATTTCCCCAAGCTTACCTGAACTTTGGAGGTTGCGGACTCCTGCAAATACTAAGAATTTGGTTTTGAAAATGACACCAGCATTTCCAAAATTATTTTTTTGTAACTAGGGGAATCGGTAACAACGGCAGTATCATACTCGCATGACACGGAGTCGAATCCTGCCGGCTGCCTTATAACCCCTAGGGAGAAACGCACAGCCCGCAAGCACGCGCTTCGGGTAAATCGGGGTGAGAATCGACCTTGAGACCTCCTTTTTACATAGTTCCTTCCATTTACACGACACTTGCCAATCGGTCTACACCCCTACGGGCTCATTTCCAAAATTGAATCTACTTTCAATTCTTATAATTTGTTTTCATTTTCTTTATTTTTATCTAATTTTATTTAATTGTTTTAAAAGATCACTGCATAATATTTTTAGCAGACATTATGATTCTGTGAAATGAAATATCGGTATCTCTAAAAATTTATAGTGAAAAATTTAGAAAAAATTATATTCATAATTCTTAAACTGTTCTTTTCAAAAGGGTATATTTAGATTTTAGTTTTAAGTAAAAATTAAGATAGATACAAAGTGTAGAAAACCATGTGTTTAAAATGTGCAACGTTTTCAACTTGGTCAACTTAAAAAAATTCTAGAAATTATAATATTCATTCGTTAGATTCAAAGTTATTGTTATAAGAAAATAGAGTCTCTGTAGATTGTTGCAGTATATTTTGTTTATTAAAAACATAAGTTTAATAATAGATATATTGTTGTAGGAAAAATTAACTCATTATCATTCCTTTCATGTTTATGGAACATATTGTTAAACAATTGTCAAATTGACATATCAAATCGTGATAAAACAAATTTGAAAAATAGTCATTGGAAAACTAACAAAATTATTCACAAGTTTGTTTTTAACTGTAAAGTGAAATTCTAAATAAATAAAAAATACTTTTGTATGCCGGAAGTTGAAGAACTTGTGAAAATATAGTTTTTTTTCTCATAAAACAAGCAAAAGTGTAACGCATCTTCATGATTTCACCCGATCCTCTTTTTATTCGTGTGATGGTTTGAGCCCGAATGAGATTGAAGACTAAATTCTACATTTGATGGATGATCTATAACTATGATGATTTCATAAATAGTAACATATTTCTTCTATTTTATTGGAGTGTAATTGCAGCGATTATTTTAATTAATTTCAACAAACTTTTTATATATTTTTAAAAATATGGGTATGTCACACCTATGAAACCCATTGTAGACATTTTTTTATATATAAATGGTAGGAAAACTAGAGTAATGTTGAAGCATGTATTAACTATGTCCACCTTTGATTATTTTACAACAATGGTAAATAAGGTTTTAGAAGTAGTTTCATTGTAAATTTATTTGATCAAAATTTTACGGAATGCAAATCTACCTTGGTTATCTATTATGGAAATTTTTCCTTTGTAAACGATGAGGATGTCATCTACTCTAAAGAATGTTGGAATATTAAGAGGGGCGGGGGGCGGGGGTGGGTGAATCAGTATGAGCACTTTACACCACTTTTAACCACAATATATATTCTTTCAATTTAACGACAATGTTCAATAGTATATCATCAATGTATCATCTATGAATGCATCCACTATGTATATGGGGGGGAGGTGAATCAGTATGAGCACTTTATACCACTTTTAACCACAATATATATTCTTTTAATTTAATGACAATGTTCAACAATATATCATCAATGTATCATCTATGAATGCATCCACTATATAT
>JASDQU010101954.1:187758-253144 GCA_032191745.1 Picea mariana
TATGTATGTATGTATGTATGTATGTATGTATGTATGTATGTATGTATGTATGTATGTATGTATGTATGTATGTATGTATGTATGTATGTATGTATGTATGTATGTATGTATGTATGTAAACATAAGCAACATCACATCAAGAACATAGTACACTCACATTTACGTGGAAACCAAAATGGGAGAAAACCACAAAATAATTTCTTATATATATCAAGAATTAATTCATAGGAAGCACCAACTTCCAAATTCTTCAGCTGCAAATGGAAGGAGGCTACAACCCCTTATTTATAGTCTCCAACCTGAAAGAATCTACAACTCCCTGAATTCTCTAGCTCCAACCAGAAGGAGGCTACAACCCCATGGGTTCTCCTGCTCCAATCGGAAGGTGGCTACAACCACCTAGTTCTCAGTCTCCAACTTGAAAGAAGCTCCAACTCCTTGATTCTCTGGATCCAACCAGAAGGAGGATACAACCCCCTTTCCTTTCCCCATCCTGCCTCCCTAAAGTATAAGTGTAGACCAACTGTCACTAACACAATCATTGCCACTGTCACTGACACTATCACTATCATTGATTCTATCACATCAACATGCAACCTATCATTGTATTCATCCTGTCATTGAACAACCTGTCCAACTTGTCACTTTCAACCAATCACTATCACACCAACCTATCCAACCAATCACTTTCTCATCCATGAAACTAGATCCAATCACATCTACATGAAACTCATGCCAAGATCACTAAGAGCATATCTAAAACAATATGCTCAACATCACCAACACATTACTCTACCAAGCATGTACCAAGATAACAAACAGACATACTATAATAAGATATGTGTGTCAACCACTTACCAAAGCATGTACCAAGCCATCAACATGTACCATACCAAGAATCAACCATGAACCACAACCTGTACCACATCAAGTGCATCAACCATGCACCTCAACCTATACCAAACCATGCATCAACCATGCACCTCAACCTATACCATATGCCTCAACCATCAACCATGTATAATAAGTACCAATCATGTACCATGCCATGTATCAATCATGTACATCAACAAGTGTCTCAACCATATACCATATCACTGATACACCATGTACCATAAGGTATGTTAAACAAGTATACCAATGGTGTACCTCAACCAAGTACTATCACTCACAATCATGCCATGTACCATAGGAAAATCCTCATGTATATTACAATATCACAAATATGTGCCTCTAACAATGAACCATAACAACCATATACCAAGTACCAATAATGTGTCTTGAGCATGTAACAATATCACCTCAACCATGAACCATCAAGGGACTCCAATACATACCTTAACCATGTGCCATACCATCCAAGATACAAGCCTCAAACAAATACATAAATGGCATACCTTTACTCATGAAGACCTGAAGGATACCATCTCAGACTGTGTTGTACCATCAAACTTTGTTGCAACTCAACCAACCATTCTTCCTCGAAGATTTCCAATAGATCTATGACATGTCCTCCTAGTTCTCGTGGATGTATGCGACTTGGCCTTATGTAGCCCGTGTATGTACATGAAATCTCCTTCTACAGCCTGCGTACGACTTCAGAAAACTAGGGTTTCAAGTTTTCTGAAACTCTGAAACTTTCGTCCCTTCAGACCTTCGCTGCCTCAGAAAAATGCTACAATTTTAACCTCAGATTCACTAATAGATTTACCAAAAGATAAACCATAAAAATCATAAGATAGATATTCATAGTAAGTGTGTGTGTTTGAATGAGAGACACTTGAGGTGTATTTATAATCGTGCTAGGTAACCTCTTTACTTATTTTAGGGGTTTCTTGTTACAACCATTTTACCTTTTCACCAGGACATGTAACCAACTAAGGGATTCTTGACCACTCTTTGGGGATTCAAATTTTACAAGGCCATATCTCCCTAACTGTGAGGAACCACATGGAATTCCACATATCAACGTAAATGGAACGATGAGTACTATCCATATATGATAGTATTACTTGTAATTTCACTGTTCTTCATGTCCATATTCCTTAATCAACTTCAGGTCCCATAACCACACCTCTGAGGATACATGTAGACTACATCAAATGTTTCCAACTAAATCACCATAAATCTCAATCATAAAAATTTCAATCAACTTTCCAACATCTATGGACCTCTCCGAGGGTTGACATCAATCTCCAAGATCACTCTCCAAGGGTTGAAATCAATGACAACCAACTATCCAAACCAATTGTCCAAAAAATATAGAGATAGAGTTATTTTCAAAGGTACTAGTGACAAAGTTGGATTAGTTAAACAAGGTCATATCAAAGTGTTACATTGCAAGGAAATTACATAATTATATCATCATGTTGATGATATAAGTGGTTGAAATAGACCATAAGTTAGGATCCTTCAAGCAAGGAATGACCAACTTACCATGCCTACCTTTGACTCGTCGTTACTTTTAGGTGTTTTCACTAACATCTGACTAACCATATCAACAATTCCATATGTAGGAGGATGTGATCACTAATCAACCACAATCCACACAACCAATATGAAGATGAATTGTAACTAATGGTCTCCACCTAGAAGTTTTGGTAGTTTATCGTATGTTGGCTTGGGCCTATCTAGGAGATGTGTATTACATCATTGCTAGCCATATGGTGGATTAAAAGATACCACCACCCACCTAGTATGCTCGAGTCATTTAATTTTGAAAGCAATGTCTCTAACTAAGTGGGAATTTATTAAAATCACAATATGCCCATAGTCTTCTGCAAAATAGACAAATGTGTTTGATTACAACCCATCCTTGATAGAAATCATAGACCCACTTTGAAATTGGTGCCATTACATAATATTATTGATGATAGTGTTGAAACACATATATATTTATAAAACTTTAGACTTTAATAATTTTCATTCTTGTTCAAATAAAAGCAACACACGCTTCAGTCTCATAGTTGATGAAATATTTCACTTAATTGAACGATCCTGAACTCTTAAAAGTTATGGAGCCGCCTACTCATTAAAGAGTCAAATCACTAACGACTATTTTTGAAATTTTTGGTTTCGGATTTTCACAATACAAACAGTTCAACATGTAGTAACTCCAAAATACTGATATTTGAAATCGTGAAACTGTCTTAAGTATTTAAACCATAATAATTAAGGATTAAAAATCATTAACGATTAATTAATCGTATCGCGATTTCGTGTTTTGGGGATCTTGCCTCAAGCAATTATCAAAGTCCTGATGTCCGAAATCGTGAAACTGTCTTAGGTTAATCATGATTATTTAAAAGGGTTAAACATGATTTAAATTAACTAATTGCATCACGATTTCACGTTTCGAAAGTCATACCTTGAAACGTTATAGGATATCTCGATATCCGAAACTCTGAAATTTACTTAACGATAAGTGTGATTAACTGATACATTAATGATGATTATCACGTAATGAATCCTTCGCTGAAAAACGACTCAGATAGATTCAAATTTCATCTGTGCTTTTCCTGAAATTTAATGACATTAATAATTGATATACGAAAACCATTCAAAATGAGATCTTATACCACCGCCTAAATCTCATTCATCAAGGAAAGTAAATGCGTCGTCAGGAGAAGTATTGGTAAATCAATTAAAGGAAAAGGATATTGAATTTTGAATTTCATTGTGCATTTTTACTAAGTAGTAAGTTTTCAAGGTAATGAACTTTATGCATTTCCTGTGACAGATAGCAGAGTTCTAAGGCCTGATACCATGGCTCCTCGAAAAGAATCTAAATCTCCTGGTGAAGGATCGAGCCAGAACACAGATATCCTTTCTAACACTTCACCCAGAAGCATAGACGTTGTTAAATCCTAGATGCAAGTATTCAATATTCTACAGTATGAATTGGTCAATTGCCTAGACGAATCAAGTGATGATGAGACAGAGGCCCTAGCTACCAAATACAAAAAAAATTCCCAATCAGAGCTACATAAGATAGTGACGAGGCCTAGACTCCTTCCTTACAATGATATGATCAGTTGGGCACTGGAGAACGTTGATATCCCAACCAGGACCATCTTCAATTCACAAAAGATCGCAGTTGGGTCTTTCCAACCAAAACATCTACAGGTGATGTAAAAATTATCTACAATGCCAAATTTCATTTACAGTGCCAGTTTCCTAGTAGACTTTGAAAAGAAGGAATGTGCCCAATATGGAAAAAAACTTCCCGATTTAATTAAGGACTGGTACTCTGACCCCGAGAAGTTCAGAGCTGATTCCCATGGCATATACACAATTTACACACTAGAACCTCACATAATGTACATAGAAATGATGATGTGTAGACTGTACGGGAAGGAAAACACAACCCATTTCTTTTTACCTTGGGTGCCTATTATGCACACAGTAGTAGAGGGAAATTCTTTTGATTGGGCCAAGATATTGTCAAATAGTTTGGTTCAAGAGATTACAAGATATCAGCCACCAAAATCCAAGGGGAAACCAATCCAATTTTTCATGTCGGCTTATATCATGGACGTCGTCTGTTTCATGACACCTTTTCCTCTGATGGGCTCGAGTTGGACTCCAACTAGTGTTGAACCCATACAAATTTATCATTCAATACTTTGGGAGGACAAGGTGAAAGAATGTTTCTATTGAATATGCAACTGGGTAGTGGTCCCGATGCATACCACCATATATGGCTACCCACCTCCCAGGATTTTTGACAAAATTGTGACAAATCTGGGCAAGATAACAGACTAGTACATTGAAGAGTATTTCTCCTATATTAGGGTTTTCGGTTGTTTGGTTCCTCCACATCCTCTGCCTCAATTTTTACCAGATCGATTGGTGTGTCACGAAGTTGCACATCAAACTGTGCATGGGGGAATTAGCAAGGAGATGAAAGCAGTACAGAAGAAGGTTTGGCCCATTTTTCCCGTGCAAATTGGTATGTTTTCTCTGCTGGACTTCGGCCATTCGAAAGTAGAAGCCGTAGCCTGGGAATAAATCAAGTTGGTAAATATCGAATTTAAGAAACACGATCCGCAGAAGATCATACGTAATCACATGGCCCTTTGCAACTTGAAAATATATGAACATGAATATTCTCCTCAAGACAAAATATTTTGAGGAGCAAGGTCTTATCAGGAGGTCTTTAACCGAGTTCAAGCTCTGGCACCAGATAAATTGGTTGAGTTTTATAACTTCTAGAAGCATCGTATAAATAGGCTCCCCAAAGTATTGCAAGGGTAAACTCTGAAACCCCCATCCACACAACAAACAAAGACCCAAGGGCTAGAAACAGGGAGCTCTAGTGGACAGGACGCCCGAGAAAATTTGGAGGAAATTGAGGCCTTGATAAAGAATTCAAAAGAAAAGCCACAGTCCACATAGGGTAAACCAGCAACTCACACAACCGGGAAGCAGCCATCCACAGAGATAGGCAGTCCTATCCAATCTATCACACCTCTACAATTCAGTAGAGGGAATCTGATGGCCGAAGTTGTATTCATTAGAGACCTTACACCTATTTCAACAAAAGAGATACCTCCTTCAGAATTCTTCTTTAGTAAGAAAAGAAGGGCGGTAGTAAGAAGAGAAACGCACCAAAAGGATGGTGCAACTGTTAAGAAGCACAATATGCTATTAGATGGGTAGGCCCTAGAGGAAGAAGACTTCACTAAAGAGGTCATGGGCTTGCTAAGAGATTTTGCGACAGCAAACCAATTTTCAGTGAGCAACCTGAAAGAGAAGTTGAAGCAGAAAGATATGCTGATAAGTCAATTGCAAAATCAAGTGAAATGGTGGAAAAGAATGTTAGGAGTGATATCAACAAGGATTTCGAGCAGATTAGAGCCAATGATAGACAGGAAATCTAGTAGCTCAAATCCAGTCTTGATGAGATGTAGAAAAAGTCACAGAAAAACAATGAATTAGTCAGACAGTTGCAAGCAAAGGTAATCTTAACTGAAAAATCAGTAGTGGATATATCATCTTTCCAAACCCAAACTCTAGAGGTACATAAAGAACTGGAATCAACGCAGAAAATCCTTTTAAATAAGGTGGAAGCTATCCAAAACCATTTTCAGGTGGTAAATCAATCCTTAGATAACATTTGTTTAAAGGAGAGAGAGGCTATTGCCGCTCATACCAATTTCCAAGAAGAAGTTGTCTAGTTGGCAAGAGAAGGGGTATCTATGGTTTCCAGGTTGTCTATTTTGGAGAAAATCAGAGGCGATATAATATTGAAGACCTGGGAAACTAACATAGCTGAAAGTAAAAGAATGGCTAAAGAAGTGAAGGAGACTTGTGAAGAAGCTTTTCATTCACTCGACAAAGAGTCATTAGGCTTCGGAAAAGATAGTATCTTTGAAGTACTAGGGCAAGTTGATATAGCAAAGCATCAAATTAACATTAAGACAAACATGGAAGAGGTTCAGGCCAAAATATTACAATTAAAGGAGAATAATATTACTCAGATAAATAGATGGCTAGTGAAGCCCAGTTTGCAACTACATTCTATAGCTTCAAAGAATAGGAGAATGGAAAATAGATTGCCTCAATTATAAAATAAATTATATGCCTTTGAGGCAAATGAATTAACAGAACCCTCCAGGCTGGTGGTACAATTTGTGAGCAAATGTGTTAAATGTATCGAGCAAGGAAAAAGCAGCACCTCCGAGAACCAATGAGGTAATGTGTACACATCATCTCTACAGATCATGATTAGAGGATATATGTTTCTAAGCTAGAAAAGAGGAAAGAAAAACGCATCTTCCAGCATGACGAAGCGTTTCAGATTTCACATTTTGTAACCTTTACTATTTTAGAAATAAGGAGAATTCCAATCGTTTAGGGTTGAGAACCTTTTATATAAATACATATTTAGAAGAATGAACAAAGGTTGCTTCTTTCCATATTGTAACTAAGAAAACTCATCCTTTGTGAGTATTAATACAAGTGCAGACAGGGATTCCAAATTTTGTGCAGTTTGAGTTATGTGCTCTTCTTGTATTTCATATTTCCAGTTTTCTTTATGTTACTCCTTGATAAGTGAATAATTGAAATATAGTATAACATCTACTGTAATCATATTTCATTTAGTTATTTGATAAGAAAACAATTTTTCCTCTGTATTTTCTATCAGCAAATACAAGACCTGCAAGCTACCTGGATCACTATATCATATATCCTTTTAGGGGTGAATTCCACTCTTTCTTTTACTATAAACAAGGTAATATTCTTATTTCATTGATTCCTTATCTTGTTTCATAGTTTTGTAATTTTCTCCATCACCACTCAATTTGATTAATTGACTCAGACGATGAAACATTGGCTATGTTCTATTCAGTTATTAATTTCATTGAGGATTTAAATTCTTACATAACTAACGGAAGAAAAATCACTCTTAAAACAAAACATTCCTTAAATTCAAGATGCCTGACATTATGCTTTGAGCCTTAAGTTTAATCACTGGAACAACATCTTTTTGGCGTTGTTGTTGGGGACGGAGAAATGAAGTTATCTTTTCCTGGGAGAACGACATGATAAGTTTCTCTCTTTGATAGTGAACAAAGATTGAATACAGCATTAAGTCTAATTTTAATTTTCACTTGGTGAATCCACCACTAATAAGCTAGCATTCAATTGGAGGAATACCAGAAAAAAAACCCAGAAGACAAGCAGACCACGCCTGTATGTGACCCTAAAAATATTTAAAACCAAGGGAATACCTAGAGCAGACAACTGCATCCACAAGTAAGGTTTACCAACCCAAACCCACACAGTCTAATACTAAGGTTCCACCATAACATTTAACTCCGCAAGAAGGTTCCACTCAAATCCATTTCGGAGAAACATTGACTGATAGAATTGAAGCCAAAATCATAAACCTGTTGGGCCCCAACAACTCCCCCTAAATTTTAAAAAGATTTAAAGGACCCCCATTAGAATCTTGATAATTATAATGAGCTACAGAATCAATGTTTTCAAATAGTTCTATACCTTGGCTTTCTTTGAGACAAACTTAAGACATTCACTATAGTATGAGACATTCATTACAAGAGTATATGTCAAAATTTAGAAACGAGCATAGAAATTTCAATTTAAGCAAAAACGTTAATTTTTATCAACTGTTTACTTTTGTTTAAATTATGATTATGTGTTCATTCTTTTGCTCATTATCAAGTTTGACTATTTTGAATAATGGGTTCAATACTGTTGGCAAATATTTAACAGACAGTTAACAGACAGCGAATGCTTGTCATTGATGGAAACAATGAAGATGACATGAGAACAACAAGTTTGTAATTGAAAGACAAACAGAAGATAAGTTGAGAGAGGTGAATGATTGAAGGCAACGAATGATCAAAGGCAGTGAATGAGCAAAAGTTTGAGAAGAATGTGAATGATCGAAGGCAGCGAATGAGCGAAAGTTTGAGAAGAAGAATCTCTAATCGTTGAAGAGGGAGACAGATCTCAGCCGTCAGATCCGAGCGCAGGGTCCGACCACCGTTGGATCGAGGAGAACCTGCACGGTCTTTAAAGTGCAAGGAGAAGAGGGCGTAGTCGCAATATGAAAAATCACGATGAAATCTGAGCCGTCAGATCAAGCTTTGATCTGGACCATTAATTCCAGTTAATTTCGGAGTTTCGGGGATCGCGTGTTGGAGATGTCAAATAAACAATACAACAGGAACCCCGAAATCACGATATGCGATTTCGCGATTTAATCGCGGCCATTAAGTTAAGAATTGATCTGGACCGTTGATTTTCTTCATGGATTATCAGGGATCGGACTTTGAAGTGACAAAAACACTTGACAACAAGAATGTCGAAATTGCGATATGCGATATCGCGATTCAATCGCAGCCATTGAATCGAGAATGAATCTAGACCGTTGATTATAGCTCGTGTCGAAGTTTCACGAATCGCGAATTCAAAAGGAAAAGAAACAAGTGCAACAAGGATCCCGATTTCGTGATATGCGATATTGTGATTCAATTGCAGCCGTCAAGACAAGATCCAACCTGGATCGTTGATCTAATCTCTTATCGGAGTTTCGTGAATCGCGATATGGAGAGGCAGAAGAAACTATGCAACAATTACGAAATTGCGATAGGTGAAATCACGATGTAATAACAACCGTCAGATCAAGAAGTGATCTGGACCATTGATTCGACTTATTTACTGAATGTCGAGAATCGGGAATTCGAGTTGACAAAAACACCGATCGTCCAGAGTGTTGAAATCGCGATGAGTAATATCCCGACTTAATATGAACCGTTAGATCTAGATATAATTTTGATCGTTGATCTGATTTCATTATGGAATTTCGCAGATCGAGATTTGGAGGTGATAGGAACATTGAACATAAGGAATTACGAATTTGCGATATGCAAAATCGTGAAAGCGCCTTTCACATAAAGCCTTGGTCACAACCCTTGGTCACGGGAAGAGAAGGAGTCAGTCCAGATAAGCTCCATTTCGGAGTTTCGGAGATCGTGACATGAAGTGTCGAGACACTTGGGCACAGGAATGCCAAAATGCCGAAACACGATTTAAAAAGGAAAGAATAATAAAGGTCATCCAACAGTGCAGATAAACCTTGAATGTGATCGGAGGGTTGTTGTTCTTTCTCACAGATTAACTTTTCAGTTACAAATCCATTAGTGAAATGGACTCATGATTGCCAATCAGTTGGCGTTTCAGTTGCTTAGACAGTTTTCATCATTTTTCCTAAGGAGTGGGGAAGTTGAACCATCGTGTTCAAGTGTATAAAAGAAGATGAAATAGACTGTGTTCGGTTGGTTTTTCTGTAAATGAAAAAGAATGAAACTGTAAGAATAGAGAAGAAGAGGAGGCGCAGAGGGAGATTGAGCATATGTGAAGTGTGAGATGAAATGCAGAGTAGAATAACAGAACGAGTTGAAGAAGAGCAGAATGAGAGAACGAGTTGATGCAGAGCATATCAACTGAACAAACAGAGGAAGAGAAGAGAAACAGAATAGTGTGCAGAAGACCAGATTTACAGAACAAAGAAATATTGGTAAGAACTGATTTATCTGTAAAGTTGAATGTTTATTTAGCCATTGATATTCCAGGGAGGTTGGGAGGTGCTCGGGAGGATTGTTGTCCTCGGAGGTTCAAGTGGGTGCTTGAACACAGGGAGTTGTAGCTTCCATCTGGTGGCAGCCAGAGAAACCAGGGTGGTAGGGTGGTGCAAGGGAGAACTCTTGTTCTCTGTGATACAGGTTGGTGCCTGTATGATTGGAAGTTGATGCTTCCATCCAGTTGGTGCTAGAAACACTCAGGGAGTTGGTGCTTCCTTCTAGTTGGTGCTAGAGAAACTAGGGAGTTGGTGCTTCCTTCTAGTTGGTGCTAGAAAAACTAGAGAGTTGGTGCTCTCAAACAAGTTGCATCTAGTAAAACAGAGGTAGTAGCCTCACAATGAGTTGGTGCTCAATTGTAGATGATGTACAGAACTAAAAAGACTGCCTATCATTTCGAAGAAGAATAGGTTTTCTCCCTTTATGGGTTTCCTTGTGAAAAATCTGTCTCTATGTATACTTTATGTATGACCGATGTTCTTTAATTTTACTGTCCATATACTGTATATTGTTCATGATCACTTGAAGAAATATTAATAATGTTTTAAAAGGAATAAAATTGTTTAAGCTCATAAACAACTGATTCACCCCCCCTCTCAGTTGTTTTAGTATTTCCAACAATTGGTATCAGAGCGAGTTCCTTTTATTCAAAGGTAGATCTGTAAGCTTAAACATGACAAGTCACGAAGGGACTTCAGTATCTAAGCCTCCTCTATTTGATGGAACACATTTTGTCTTTTGGAAGATTAGAATGAGAACATACTTAATGGCCTTGGGTGCTAATGTTTGGGATGTAGTAGAGACTGGATATATAAAGCCTATTGTGCTAGCCACCAAGGATGATAAGTTAGAGTTTAGCTTTAATGCTAAGGGGATAAATTCCATTTTGAATGGACTTGCTAAAACTGAGTTTGTGAAGGTTATGCATCTTGATACTGCCAAAGCAATGTGGGATAAACTTATTAGCAGTTATGAAGGAAATGAGAAAGTAAAAGTTGCCAAACTTCAAACATACAGATTGAAATTTGAAGAACTAAAGATGAATGAAGATGAGACAATTAGCAAGTATTTTTTAAGACTTGAAGAACTTGTCAATTCCATGAAGGGTCTTGGTGAGAAGTTTGATGACACACTCTTAGTTCAGAAGATTTTAAGATCTCTGCCTGATAAATTTAATTTAAAAGTCTCTGCAATAGAAGAGTTAAATGATCTTAAAACTTTGTCTATTGATCAACTTCTTGGAACTCTAACTGCATATGAAATGAGAATTAACAAAGATAAATCCAGTACTAGAGAAGCTTCTTTTAAAGCAGACAAGAATACTGATTCAGAATTTGATGAAATTGAGGCAAAATTTGTGAGAAGGTTAAAGAAAGGTTCAGGAAAATATCAAGGGAAGTTCCCCTTCAAATGCTTTAACTGTGGAAAGATAGGTCATTTTGCATCTAAGTTTCCACATCAGAAAAAGGCTCAGAACCATGATGATGAAAAGAAGTACAAATACAAGAAATATAATAAGAAGAAAAGTGTGGTTGTAAATAATGACAATTCCTCAGAAGACACTGATAGTGAGTCATACTGTGAAGATAAGGCAAATGACTTCGTACTTATGGCCAAAGAGGATCATGATAATAAAAGCACAGGAAGTGATGATAATGAATAAGAAGCTGTAGTGGATTTGGAAGGAGAACTAATTAGTGCACTAGAAGAAATTGATAGACTCAGATCTAAAAACAGAAAGCTAAAACAATTGTTAACACAGTTTGAGAAAGACAGTAAAAAACCTGATGAAGATTTAGCTCTGCTGAAAGTGGAATTAGAAGAGGCAAAGAAGATAGAAGACATACTGAAGCAACAATTGTCAGAGAAGAAACTCAGGTGTGAAGCCCTAGAAGAAGAAATAGTGAAGACTAGAAAAGAAATGGAGAAATTCAAAGGACTGTATCATCAAAATCTGCCAAGTATTAAAGCATCATAAGAATTAACCTCCATTCTAAATCAACAGAGAAATTCAAAGATGAAGGCTGGATTGGGATATGAAGAAGGATCAAGTAGTGATCATCCATGTAACACAGAATCTATCAAGTTTGTCAAATCCTCAAACATTGACAACAGTCACTCTGCAGAAACAAAGAAAGAAAATCAGCCATCAAGAATAAATGAAAGGAAAAACCCCAGAACAGAATGTGTAGACCAGAAAGTTTATCGGCATGAAAGAAATCGACCTCCTCAAAGAAGACAATTTTTTTCAAGGTACAAAGACTTTTTCTATGGTTAATGTTTTTTCTTCTCTAAGTTTGGTCACAAAGCTATAAACTATTTTCTAAGATTTAGATATGAACAATCAAGATATGAATAACTATCATCCACAACAAAGATTGAGATAGCCAAGCAACAAACAATCACAGATTATGAATCATGTGATGACTGGAAGAAGGACACAGGAGAAACACAACAACAGTTATGAGCATAACAATCGTTATGATCTTTTATTCAGTGAACCAGAATGCTACATCTATCATAATTATGGACATAAGGCAACAGACTGTCATTTAAAGAAATATAACCTAGATCAGAATCCCACTGCTGAAAATGTCAAGGTTTGAAAGAAGAAAGTAGATGACAAGTGTGGACTAGTGCTATCAGCCCAAAAGAAAAAGAATCCCTGGTATATTGACAGTGGATGCTCCAAACATATGACTGGACACAAAAGTAAGTTTTTAACTCTAAGTGATAGTAAATCAGGGAATGTAACTTTTGGAAACGATGCACCAGGAAAGGTAAAAGGTAAAGGAATTGTAAGTTTGAGTAACGGAAAAAGAAAACCTCAAGATGTGCTGCTTGTAGAAAATTTGAAGCATAATCTGCTTAGTGTCAGTCAAGTTTGTGATCGAGGGTGTGAAGTTGTTTTTACCTCTCAAGACTGTAAAATCAAATCTGTGGATTCAGGTCAACTAGTTGCAAAAGGTATAAGAACAGAAAACAATGTCTATATTTTAAAAGAAGAAGAAGAAGAAGAAGAATGCAACTTAAGCGAATATGATGAAAGTTGGTTGTGGCATAGGAGACTTGGTCACCTAAATTTTGATCACATTATCAAACTCAAAAACAATGGGGCAGTAAAAGATCTTCCGAAGATTTCAAAGCCATATGACTCTGTCTGTAAGTCCTGTCAGATAAAAAATCTTACTCGCACTCAATTCAAATCAAAAAACTTTCCTTCAACAGAAAAACCTCTCCAGTTAGTACATATGGATCTATGTGGACCATCAAGGAAAGAAGGTACATGAAAAGAAAATTACTTTATGTTGATTATTGATGACTATTCTAGACTAACTTGGGTTGCCTTTTTGAAAGAAAAATCTGAAGCATTTGAAAAATTCAAAGTGTTTAAGGCTTTGACTGAGAATCAAACAAGAAAAAGGCTAAAGGCAGTAAGGTCTGATCGAGGAGGAGAGTTCAGTTCTGGAAACTTCAAAGAATTCTGTGATAAAAATGGGATCAAAAGAGAGTACACAATTCCAAGTACTCCACAGCAAAACGGAGTTGTTGAGAGGCAGAACAGGTCAGTACAGCAAATGGCAAGATCTATGATGAATGAAAAGAACATACCTCAGACATATTGGGTGGAAGCAATTCATATAGCTGTTCATATTCTTAACAAAGCTCATCTCAAACCACACAATGACAAGACCCCTTATGAACTTTGGTTTGGAAGACCTGCTTCAATCAAGCATTTTAAAGTTTTTGGGAGTAAGTGCTATATCAAGAAAAATGATGAAAATATAGGCAAATATGATGACCGGGCTGATGAAGGTATATTTTTGGGTTATGCTACAAATAGTAAAGGGTACAGATGCTACAATAAGAGACTGCAAAAACTAGTTGACTGTATGGATATAAAAGTTGATGAAGAAATCCTAGTCAGAAATGTAAGCACTTCTAAATCAAGAACAAAAAATGCAGTTGAAGATGAAGATGAATAGGTCCAAGGATCAGAAAGAGAAGAATCTGTATCAGATGAAGATGAATAGGTCCAAGGATCAGAAAGAGAAGAATCTGTATCAGATGAAGATACATATATTCAAACTGACACAAATCAGTAGAAAGAAGCAAAACCACCTCTCAGAATTATTAGAAAGAATCATCCTGAAAATTAGATAATTGGAGATATAAATGAAGGAGTTCAAACAAGGAGGAAACTGATTAAAAATTCATAACAATCTCATGTTTCCTTTTTATCTATGGTTGAACCTAAAAATTTTGAGGAAGCTAGCCAGGAAGATAATTGGATTAGAGCAATGAGTGAAGAGCTTGATCAAATTGAGAAGAACAACACTTGGGAGCTTGTCCCTAGACCTGAAGATAAGAATGTAATAGGTTCCAAATGGGTCTTCAAGATTAAAATGAATGAAAAAGGACAAGTTGTTAGAAATAAAGCCAGATTGGTCTGTAAAGGATATGCACAAGTTGAAGGTCAGGACTTTGAAGAAAACTTTGCACCAGTGGCAAGATTGGAAGCTATCAGAATGCTTCTTTCTTATTCTTGTCATAAGAACTTCAAAGTTTATCAGATGGATGTTAAATCAACATTTCTTAATGGATATCTGGAGGAAGAAGTATTTATGGAGCAACCTGAAGGATTCTTATTGACAGAAAATCCTAATTATGTTTGTAAGCTGAAGAAGGCCTTATATGGACTCAAACAAGCACCACGAGCTTGGTATTACAGAGTGGACAAATTTCTACAAGAAAAAGGGTTCAAGAAAGGTATTGTTGACAGTAACCTTTACATTAAGTCTGAAGGTGATGATTTACTAGTTGTTTTGGTTTATGTAGATGATATTATTTTTGGCTGTACTAATCAATCATATGTCCAGTGGTTTGCTAATTCTATGCAAACAGAATTTGAAATGTCCATGATAGGAGAAATGCCATATTTTCTTGGCTTACAAGTAAAACAAAGCTCTGCAGGATTTTTTATTTCTCAAGAAAAATATTTGAAAGAGATATTGAGGAAATTTCAGATGGAAGGTTCCTCTACAGTCAGCACACCTATGGTGGTTGGTTGCAAGCTGAGCAAAGATGATATCTCACCTGATGTTGGTCAAAGGACATATCGTTCAATGATAGGCAGTCTTCTGTACATCACAGCATCTCGTCCCGATATAATGCAAGTTGTTGGAATGGTAGGTTGTTTTCAGTCTGCCCATAAACAAAGTCATTTGGTAGATGTCAAAAGAATATTCAAATACCTAAAGGGAACAATGACATATGGACTGTGGTACCCTAGAAATCAGAATTTCCAGTTAACTGTCTATTCAGATGCAGACTAGGCTAACTGTGTTGATGAGAGAAAAAACACCAGTGGACGAGCATTTTTCTGGGTGACTCATTAGTTGCATGGGTTAGTAAAAAGCAAGGATCCATTTCATTATCAACTACAGAGGCAGAATACATTGTTGCTGCTACTTGCTGCACACAAATCTTATGGATGATACAAACTCTTGCAGATTTGAAGGTAACACACACTGATCCTATTCCAATTCATTGTGATAACACCAGTGCCATAAGCGTCTCCAAGAATCCTGTTCTTCATTCCAAGACTAAGCATATTCCTATAAAGTATCATTTTCTCAGAGAACAAGTTACAAACATAATTGTTCAATTGAACTATATACCCTCTACAGAACAGATTGCTGATATTTTTACTAAACCATTAGCTGGGACCCCTTTTAGATATCTTCGTCAAAAGTTGGGGGTTATAATTTCTTGTGTCTAATCTGTTCACCTGGTCAGGGGGAGTATTTATTGAATATTTGGTGAATTTCCTAAATGCTTATAGACGACAGGGGGAGTATGTTTTGCAACAGATCAGAAGAAAAATGGTTCTTCTTTGACATTGATGTCAAAGGGGGAGAAAAGAGCAGGAGAGAAGATCTGAATACATGTGGGTGCTTGTGTTGCCATCAATGCCAAAGGGGGAGATTGTTGGCAAATATTTAACAGACAGTTAACAGATAGTGAATGCTTGTCATTAATGGCAACAGTGAAGATGACATGAGAACAACAAGTTTGTAATCAATAGGCAAGCAGAAGATAAGTTTAGAGAGGTGAATGATTGAAGGCAGCGAATGATCGAAGGCAGTGAATGAGMGAAAGTTTGAGAAGAATGCGAATGATCGAAGGCAGCAAATGAGCGAAAGTTTGAGAAGAATCTTTTGAGAAGAAGAATCTTTGATCATTGAAGAGGGAGACAGATCTCAGCCGTTAGATCCGAGCACAGGGTCCGACCACTGTTGGATCGAGGAGAACCTACACGGTCTTTAAAGTGCAAGGAGAAGAGGGTGTAATCGCAATATGAAAAATCACGATGAAATCTGAGCCGTCAGATCAAGCTTTGATCTGGACCGTTAATTCCAGTCAATGTCGAAGTTTCAGGGATCGCATGTTGGAGATGTCAAATAAACAATACAACAGGAACCCCGAAATCGTGATATGCGATTTCGCGATTTAATCGCAGCCGTTAAGTTAAGAAGTGATCTGGACCGTTGATTTTCTTCATGGAGTATAGGGGATCGGACTTTGAAGTGACAAAAACACTTGACAACAAGAATGCCGAAATTGCGATATGCGATATCGTGATTCAATTGCAGCCATTGAATCGAGAATGAATCTAGACCGTTGATTATATCTCGTGTCGAAGTTTCACGAATCGTGAATTCAAAAGGAAAAGAAACAAGTGCAACAAGGATCCCGATTTCGCAATATGTGATATTGCGATTCAATCACAGCTGTCAAGACAAGATCTGACCTGGACCGTTGATCTAATCTCTTATCGGAGTTTCGCGAATCACAATATGGAGAGGCAGAATAAATTATGCAACAATTACGAAATTGCGATAGGCGAAATCGCGATGTAATAACAACCGTCAGATCAAGAAGTGATCTGGACCATTGATTCGACTTCTTTACTGAATGTCGAGAATCAAGAATTCGATTTGACAAAAACACCGATCGTCCAGAGTGTTGAAATCATGATGAGTAATATCCCGACTTAATATGAACCGTCAGATCTAGATATAATTTGGATCGTTGATCTGATTTCATAATGGAATTTCGCAGATCAGGATTTGGAGGTGACAGGAACATTGAACATAAGGAATTACGAATTCGTGATATGCGAAATCGTGAAAGCACCTTTCACATAAAGCCTTGGTCACAGCCCTTGGTCACAAGAAGAGAAGGAGTCAATCCAGATAAGCTCCATTTTGGAGTTTCGAAGATCGCGACATGAAGTGTCGAGACACTTGGGCACAGGAATGCCGAAATGCTGAAACCCGATTTAAAAAGGAAAGAATAATAAAGGTCATCCAATGGTGCAGATAAACCTTGAATGTGATCGAAGGGTTGTTGTTCTTTCTCACAGATTAAATTTTCAGTTACAAATCCGTTAGTGAAATGGACTCATGATTGCCAATCAGTTGGCGTTTCAGTTGCTTAGACAGTTGTCGTCATTTTGCCTAAGGAGTGGGGAATTTGAAATGTCGTGTTCGAGTGTATACAAGAAGATGAAATAGACTGTGTCTGGTTGGTTGTTCTGTAAATGAAAAATAATGAAACTATAAGAACAGAGAAGAAGAGGATGCGCAGAGGGATATTGAGCATATGCGAAGTGTGAGATGAAATGCAGAGTAGAATAACAGAACGAGTTGAAGAAGAGAAGAATGAGAGCACGAGTTGATGCAGAGAATATCTGCTGAACAAACAGAGGAAGAGAAGAGCAGCAGAACAGTGTGCAGAAGACCAAATTTACAGAACAAAGAAAGATTGGTAAGAACTGATTTATCTGTAAAGTTGAATGTTTATTTAGCCATTGATATTCCAGGGAGGTTGGGAGGTGCTCGGGAGGACTGTTGTCCTCAGAGGTTCAAGTGGGTGCTTGAACACAAGGAGTTGTAGCTTCCATCTGGTGGCAGCCAGAGAAACCAGGGTGGCAGGGTGGTGCAAGGGAGAACTCTTGTTCTCTGTGATACAGGTTGGTGCCTGTNCTAGGGAGTTGGTGCTTCCTTCTAGTTGGTGCTAGAAAAACCAGAGAGTTGGTGCTCTCAAACAAGTTGCAGCTTGTAAAATAGAGGTAGCAGCCTCACAATGAGTTGGTGCTCAATTGTAGATGATGTATAGAACTGAAAAGACTGCCTATCATTTCGAAGAAGAAGAGGTTTTCTCCCTTTATGGGTTTCCTTGTGAAAAATCTGTCTCTATGTATACTTTATGTATGACTGATGTTCTTTAATTTTACTGTCCATATACTGTATATTGTTCATGATCACTTGAAGAAATATTAATAATGTTTTAAAAGGAATAAAATTGTTTAAGCTCATAAACAACTGATTCACCCCCCCTCTCAGTTGTTTTAGTATTTCCAACAAATAATTCATCAAATAATATCTTGTTTGATTTCTCATTTTCATAAAATCATTTGGTGATATTAATTAATTAAATTCTTTTTTTTTTCATTTTGCATCTCATTTTAAAATAAAAATAATAATAATAATTAAAAAAGAATTATCTATCATTTGTTTGATTTTGTAAAAAACCAAAATTAATATTTTTCTCTTCTTCATTAACTTGAAGATTCTAGAATTTTAAGATCATATTTGAAAGGAAATTATAAATAATGTTTGTTTAGAACTTATAGTTAGTTTAAATTTATTTTTGATTTTATTGTTCTAGATTTTGTTTTATTCACAATTTTTAGGTTATTAATTTAGGTTTCTTTTTGTTTCACAGGTTTCTATTATCAAATATTTGATACAGATATGATCATGGATTGATTTTATTATCCAAATATGTTCAAGATGATTGATCCAAAAATAATATTGGATTGCTACAAATAATTTTATGAGCAACAACACATAAAATTTGGAAAGACGTCAAGATCAGACAAGCGATTTTGCAGGACTGATTGCAGCCAAACCGTAAGGAATTTGAAGAAACGGTTGAAAACCCAGAACCCAAATGGACCCATTTACCCTCCACGAAGACATTTTCCCAAAACAATGAACTATTTGATAGATATTGATGTCTCTTTATGAGACAAATTTCAGGTGGCGAAAATTAATAGTGATGCCAAAACTGTTCATTCATTGTATAAATATATGAGAAAGTTCAGAGCCAAGGAGATAAAAAAATTTTGAGAGGAGGATTTTTATCATTTCTCTTTTGTATATTATTTATTTTGTAAACTTTTCTTCTTTTCAAATGGAGTAACGGATGGTTGGAATCTTTGGGAGAATGGACGAGTATTTTCAAAAAAGAATATGGAATTCCAGGTTGCTTAATGGCTTTTGTCCTGTGAGTAAAATGGTTTTATTTTCATTATAATATCTTCATATTCTTTGAATAATTGATTATGAATTGATTTAAATTAGCTTTAGTCTATTTTATCAATACATGGTTAATTGTTATCATTTATGTATTAATTTTTTCAATCTTTAAGAGTATATTATCTTAAAAATTCTTCCAAGACTACAATATGGGCATGGTATTTTTGAGAAAGAATATGGGAAAGCAATTCATTTTTGGCTTTAGACCTATGTGATGATTATTCCATTTTGTTCTTTCATTATTGTTGTATTATGAGAATATTATTATGGTTGATTTTAGTTTTAGCTTGTCATCATATGGTGTTTTCATACTGTTAAATGTTATATGTTGTCCATAATTTCTTATTCCATTTTTTATGTGTGATCAATTGATCATTTGATTATTGTGGAATTTATTTCTAATGTTAAATGATGGATAATATCAATACTCAAAATTGAATTTTCTTTCGTTCTTAAATATTGACTATCTTAAGATCACATGATTTTTAATTAGTTGTCTTCCTGTTGTTATTAATTTACTCAAATATCAAATACTTTTTTGAATGTATTTTGGAAGTGCTAGTATTGTTCTGTTATAGGTTTCCCTTAACAACAGTACAGGTAGGATCTCATACAACATAGAAATATAATACCAGTTTCGTTGATCAGCTACAAGTTATTATGTGTGTTATTTAACTAAGTTGTTTATGAATGAAACGATGATTACATTAATTAGCTTTGACTGTTTTTGTGTCACTGTTTCAATCGTATTCATTTAGTATTTATTCATTTAATATCTTAAAAAAAAAAAAAGTGTTGTTCATATTTGATTCAAAAACTTTATCAAACAATCATTTTCGCAAGATTTAATGCAAACCTTGTAAACTGTATATAAATTGTTCATAATCATTTGTATATTCACATTCTTAGATAAATATTTATAATTATTGTGTTGATTGTTAGAATCTTTTCTTTAGTTAGTTTATTTTATTTTTCTATCTTTAGGACCCTAGTTGGCTAACAGAGCCATTAAACCCGTCAGAATAGGTTACACCAAATGGCTTGGGTTATTTAGACAACCCCGGACCGGATCTATTCTTCCAATTGACAAGTCAAATTTTCCCGTCAACAAATGACGCTAGAAGGAGGGCTGAGTAAATTTAATGATTAAATGTTTCACCCCTTAGCCTTTCATAATTCCAGATTTATAAATCCTTCTTTTGTGTCATCTTGAAATGCACTAGAAGGCAGTCCAGATGGACAAGCTGGCCTTATGGGAGTCTTTGTTTCGAATTTAATTAATTTCCCATGGCTCCCCAAATCACTATGTTGGAACATGATTTCCACTTCTCATTACTTGATATTCCCAAAAAGACAGTCTCTCTCTTTTCCAAACTCACCTTTGATGGTGGGGCAAATGTATCTGCAAAAGACCATATTAACAAGTTTTGGTGTAAATGCATCAAGCATGATATTTCTGATTTAAAGGTTTTGTGCAGATTGTTTGTTTTTTCTTTCAGGGGTCGGATTAAACATTGGTTTGAGTCTTTTCTAGCATATCACATTATTGATTGGTTTCCGTTTGTAGATGAATTTTTAAATGCTTTCGAAAACTATGATTACAATCAATTATGTGAAGAATTTTAGACTTCGCTAATCAATGGCGGTTCATCTTCGGAAGACTTTTCGACAAGAATCTATCATATCCTCTGTAAATTTAATCTTGATGACATGTCATTTGTACTAAATATCCTCTATGATGCTTGCATCCCTTTCATCCAGTCACATTCAATCGTGAATGACGAATCGGTTGCAAATCCTACCACTCAATTGCGAGAAGAATTTTGTTCGGAGGATGAAAGGAATCCATCCGAAAATTTTGAACAAGCAAGGGAGGTATAATCTATTGAAAATGTTCTCAGTGAAAATCAAATTGGTTTTTCCTTTGAATCATTGTATACTCAATCCTCAAACATCATGGAAGAATATTTGATGTTGGGTCAAGGTGAATGTCCTTATTCTTCTAACTCTATATCTAATTAGTACTTAAATTCAGTTATTGAAGGACACTTAGGTGATGAAAATGATCTTAAGCATTCTAACATTCCTATGAAACTGATTAGACATGTAGATCTGCAATTGGAAAAAGAAACCTTAAACCCTCATCTACAAATCATACCTTATCCACAAGAAAGATCATATGGTTGTCGTGAAAATTTTGAATTATCTATCATACATGAGACAAATTTAGATGATCATATTATGTTGAATAATTTATCACCAAAACAGAGTGAAAGTTTTAAGGAAAGTAAAGAGGAATCTCTTGAGAATACCATTGTTAAATATCATAGCTCAAGATATTCTTTTCATGTGCTCATTTCTAATTCATTTTACTCTTTATATCTCGATCTCTTCTTAGATTCTGGTGGACTTGATACTTTACCCACAGTATCTTACTCTTTTCCATCACAATCAAATCTTTTCGATATGTCAATATTTGATGAAATTAATTTCAAACATAAGATTTATGAAATCGGATTTGACGCTCTTTCACTTTCATCACTCGCATGGGAAAAAGAAATGTTGCAAAACAATTTTACACGATTTATTGTTGAAAAAGACAATCCATTCATCCTATAGAGATCGAATATTCTACATTGCATATTCGTTCTTTGATTAGTTCAAATTTTAATGTTTATGCTTCACATTTTGAAACAATCAATATCATCAAAGGAAGTGTTCAAACCAATAATCTAACTGATGTCATGAATCCTCTTATTATGTGTTCCCCATTGATATATCCATTTCATCAAATTCATAGTTTGCATCCTAATTTTTATGACAGGATCTTAGATTGGCTTGAAGATTCGTATATGAAAAATCTTCATAATAAAGATAAAGTTGTGCTTGCTTTGTTTTTACCTAAATATCTAGGAAGTAAGCATAACATGATTCTCTTAGATCCTTCATGTGAAGAAATTGATGAACACTTGGAGAATTGTCAGGAGGATGGGTCACTTTGGCCTTGGTTGATGGTTATGTCAGGTCCCCATAATTTTTACAAGTTTTCCAAACTTACTTACACTCTTCCATGTCATTATGACCCATATCACGACCAGATTGCAGAATGGTTGGAGGATTCATACATCAAGAAGTTTCAAAATAATGGTAAGGTCGTGCTTGTTTTGTTTTTAAAAGAATATATAGGAGGTAATCATGACATATTTATTTTTTATCTGCAAATACTACATTCTTTTATTCTGATTTTCGACTTTCTATGTTGTGCAGGATTGAAGATGCTCATGTGGATGCACTGGAAATACGATTTTACTTAGCGTTTTGATCTATTTAGTAGTTTAGAGTAGGTTTTCTTTAGTTTTATTTCTCAATATTTCTTTTTGTAATAATGCAGTTATGAACACAAGTGGGTACACCAAGAGAACCATAATATGAATGTTGACAGGGAAGTCCACCTTAAATCTTTTTCTCTCTGCTTTTCATTGAATATTTCTTTTCGAAAATGTAGTATCATCCTGAAAATTTTAAATGGAAAGTAAAGAGATAAGTAAATTTGAAATATCAATTCAACCCTAACCCAAGGTGTCACGAGTAGGACTACACTCATTTTAATAAGGATTTTTCTATTTTCTTTTAGTCTCTTTTATTTTTAACAATAGTGCTTGGTCAAAGTAGCATCTCACGCATCGCTATCTTAAGAAAAGAACTTGCTCGCACATGATATTTTATATGATTTAGTTATTCCTTTATTTTATAGTGAGATGCTAGTGGATCCAAAATCTCAAGTTTATCTTTGGCCAAAATCGTTTCCTGAAAAGTTTTCTTTTGCTGTTTTGATTTTGTGTACTTCTGATTTTGAATCCCATTAATAAAATTTGATTTGGTTTTCTATGTGTTTTTTTTGTTTTCTTTGATTGTTTTGAATGAGTTTTCTTCTTGTTTGTCTTTTTGAATCAATATTTTTCTGATTAAGGAGTGATTGTCAAATGAAGCATTCATTTTAAGACTTGTGTTTTTCAAGCAATTTGAAATAATTGAAAAGGTCCTGATATTAAGATATAGCTCAGATAATTGATTTTTAAATCAATTGTCACTTTCATTTTGTCCTCAAATTGTCTTTGTAAGAGTATTACACCAGAGATGTGGTTTAAATATTTGAGAATTATGATGATCTTTAAACTTTTTATGCTGTCCATATTATTAAGGAATCACTTTGAAGTGCTTCCCCATTCTCTAGATTATTTCTTAAAGGAAATCTAAAATCTCTAAACCATGATAAAACTTCCAGTTTTGAAAGAAAATAAATAAACTATTCATCTGTATTGCAATTAACCTCCAGTAAATAAACAGGCCTACTGGCAATGAAGCAATGTCGGGTCGAGAGAAAGCAGGTATATGTTTTTAAATTAACTCTTATGGAAGTATACATCATGTGGATACAACTATTGGATGGGATTAAAGCATTTAAGTGGGTTAAATGACATCCCTGTTGAGGCTATGGACGCCTGCTGGAAGCAGTGGCTCTGTCAATGGTATTTAAGTTATTTTATAAACATTGCAACTCTTTGATTAAGACATTATTTCAGGTTATAATCCTCTGCAAAGAAAATTCTATTGTCTCGTTATAACATTGAGCTTATCCTAATACTATATGGCATGAGAGTGAATTTATTTCAGGGAGCTTAAATCATTTTTCAAGTCTTATTCTTTTCTTCCTGAGATGAAATCTTACCAGATTAGAGATAACTACTTCACCCAGTAAGTCGCCATTTGTTGGGCCCCAACAACTCCCCCTAAATTTTTAAAAAATTTAAAGGACCCCCATTAGAATCTTGATAATTATAATGAGCTACAGAATCAACCTTTTCAAATAGTTCCATACTTTGGCTTGCTTTGAGACAAACTTAAGACATTCACTATAGTATGAGACATTCATTACAAGAGTATATTTCAAAATTTAGAAACGAGCATAGAAATCTCAATTTAAACAAAAATGTTAATTTTATCAACTGTTTACTTTCGTTTAACTTATGATTACGTGTTCATTCTTTTGTTCATTAGAAAGTTTGACTATTTTGAATAATGGGTTCAATACTTCATCAAATAATATCTTGGTTGATTTCTCATTTTCATAAAATCATTTGGTGATATTAATTAATTAAATTCTTCTTTTTTTTTCATTTTGCATCTCATTTTAAAATAAAAAAAATAATAATAAATAAAAAAGAATTATCTATCATTTGTTTGATTTTGTAAAAAAACAAAATTAATATTTTTCTCTTCTCCATTAACTTGAAGCTTCTATAATTTTAAGATCATATTTGAAAGGAAATTATAAACAATGTTTGTTTAGAACTTATAGTTAGTTTAAATTCATTTTTTATTTTATTGTTCTAGATTTTGTTTTATTCACAATTTTTAGGTTATTAATTTAGGTTTCTTTTTGTTTCACGGGTTTCTATTATCAAATATTTGATATGGATCTGATCATGGGATTTATTTTATTATCCAAATACGTTCAAGATGATTGATCCAAAAATAATATTGAATTGCTACAAATAATTTTATGAGCAACAACAGATAAAATTTGGAAAGGCGTCAAGATCAGACAGACGATTTTGCAAGACTGATTGCAGCCAAACCATGAAGAATTTGAAGAAACAGTTGAAAACCCAGCACCCAAATGTACCCATTTACCTTTTTTGTAGAAATTTTCCCCAAAAAATGCATGATTTGAGAGATATTGATGTCTCTTTGCAAGGAAAAATTCAGGTGGAGAAAATTAATAGTGACACCCAGACTGTTCATTCATTGTATAAATATATGAGAAAGTTAAGAGCCAAGGAGATCCAAAAATTTGGAGAGGAGGATTTTTATCCTTTCTCTTTTGTATATTATTTATTTTGTAAACTTTTCTTCTTTTCAAATGGAGTAACGGATGGTTGAAATCTTTGGGAGAATGGACGAGTATTTTCAAAGAAGAAAATAGAATTCCAGGTTGCTTAATGGCTTTTGTCCTGTGAGTAAAATGGTTTTATTTTCATTATAATATCTTCATATTCTTTGAATAATTGATTATGCATTGATTTGAATTAGCTTTAGTCTATTTTATCAATACATGGTTAATTGTTATCATTTATGTATTATTTTTTTCAATCTTTAAGAGTATATTATCTTAAAAATTCTTCCAGGACTACGAAAGAATATGGGAAAGCAATTCATCTTTGGCTTTAGACCTGTGTGATACTTATTCCATTTAATTCTTTCATTATTATTGTATTATGAGAATGTTATTATGGTTGATTTTAGTTTTAGATTGTCATCATATGGTGTTTTCATACTGTTAAATGTTATATGTTGTCCATAATTTCTTATTCCATTTTTTTATTATGTGTGATCAATCGATCATTTGATTATTGTGGAATTTATTTCTAATGTTAAATGATGGATAATATCAATACTCATAATTGAGTTTTCTTTTGTTCTTAAATATCGATTATCTTAAGATCACATGATTTTTAATTAGTTGTCTTCATGTTGTTGTTAATTTACTCCAATATCAAATACTTCTTTGAATGTATTTTGGAACTGCTAGTATTGTTCTGTTATAGGTTTCCCTTAACAACAGTACAGGTAGGATCTCATACAACACAGAAAGATAATACCAGTTTCGTTGATCAGCTACAGGTTATTCTGTGTGTTATTTAATTAAGTTGTTTATGAATGAAGCGATGATTACATTAATTAGCTTTGACTGTTTTTGTGTCACTGTTTCAATCATATTCATTTAGTATTTATACGTTTAATATCTTTAAAAAAAAAAACCAAAAATAAGTGTTGTTCATATTTGATTCAGAAACTTTATCAAACAATCATTTTCGCAATATTTCATGCAAACCTTGTAAACTGTATATAAACTGATCATAATCATTTGTATATTCACATTCTTAGATAAATATTTATAATTATCGTGCTGATTGTTAGAATCTTTTCTTTAGTTAGTTTATTTTATTTTTCTATCTTTAGGACCCTAGTTGGCTAACAGAGCCATTAAACCTGTCAGAATAGGTTACACCAAACGACTTGGGTTATTTAGAGAACCCCAGACCGGATCTATTCTTCCAATTGACGACAAGTCAAATTTGTTTGTCAACAAAACCCCAAGTTGGATTTACCTGAGATAAAGACTGAAACCGATTCAATTGCCTCCTTTACTAATAAAGGGAAAAGACCCATCTCGATACCTACTTAGATTGATATTCCATCAATCCCCGAAATAAATTTTATAGCTTCCTGAAGTTTCGAAGAATATATCTTACACTCTAACTTGACTCATGTTGGATCTCCCGTTTATATATCCTGCAAGCCCGAAGAACCTACTCCTCATCTCTCTTTTCCCCCCTTTTTTGATTTTCCGTCTCCTGACGATCAGTTCCCAGAACCCCTTTCTCTTTATCCCGAAGTACGCAGAATATCTCTACATATCTTTAAAAATCCTTTGTATAATCTCCAAGTTTCATCCCCTAGATTATCAATGGCTACTGTTGGAGGAGGTGGTGTTAGAGGAGGTGGTGTCGGAGGTGGCAGAGGTGGAGTAGGATTTGGTGTTGGAGGAGGAGGAGGAGGCGGTCAAGGAACACCCCCAGCTCCTAGAATTTTTGCTAAATAAGCTGCTAGATACACTCCTTTAGTCCTCCCAGTTCCCCTCCATGATTTACCCGAAAACTATATGAAAAACTGCCAAAGTTCACAGGAGAGGGAGACTTAACGGACACTGAACACATAAAAATTTTTGATCAATTCACCGATATCCTTGGCCTTGACCACGAGGATGTTTATTTAAGGCTCCTAGTTCAAAATTTCAAAAGACAGGTGAGAAGCTGGTTCCAAGGGCTACCAGCAGGTTCTATAAGAACATATGACGAGTTAGAAAATGCCTTTCTTATACAATGGGGAGTGTTAGGGTCCTAACCCGCACATAGGTAGAATAATATATTCAAATGTAATAAAGGTCAATATTAATAAGGCCTTTCAATAAAATAGAATAAGGAAGATGTAAGAAGACCTAATAGAAGCTTTCATTTCTAGAAGGATCTTCCTCTAGATGCCTCTTTTAATAGACATATTTAGTATAAATAGGAGTCGAGGGTATGAGAACCCTAGCTTGGATAATATTGTAATAGAGCGTTGTTCAACTGGAGTTTGCCCCCTCGAAGAGGCCTGTGAACATTACTTTCAGAATCAAAGTGCTATTTCTATTGTTGTTCTTATATCATTTTAGTGCTATTGTGGTGATTGTTCTGGTTATATTGTTGTTATTCTACCATTTCTATCATTTTATTTATGTTCTTCATACTTTTTATATATGATATATTACAAGTGGTATCAGAGCACTTTCCTTGGGAGAAAGTGTGGATTAAATTTTTTTTCAGGGTAGAGACATATTCTGGCGTCTTTAAGCCATAGAGATTTGTCGTTACATGCATAAACCTGCGGTTGAGGGATTCATACATGTAGGAAATACAAGTGGTACTTAAGAGCACATATGTTGGCCACCCTTGTAACCCCTGTTGGTACCCCTTCGAGTGGTAGTGCATCAGACAACACCTATGTACGGATCGACCTAGATTACCTGAAGCCCTCTTTAGATAAACCGATCGATTGCCTGAATGCTATAGTGTCACTGAGAACATCACTCGAGAAGATACTCTCTAGTACTTGGGTAGTCGGGTAGTACGGCTAAGGGTACAGTCTATCCTCCTTAGTTAGTGCTTTGAGATATTGGGTTGAGTACTACTATTGGACCCTACACGTATATCAAAGAGCTATAGCACATGGAAAACCCTTGTCTGTAGAACCCTTGAATACCTAACCGCTGGGGATAGAAACATAAACAAATTAAAACAGACAAGATCTATTGCCACACAACTGTGTTCGGGTTGCCAAATCACTACACATTTCTTCTTGGATAAGCATTTGGGAATTTCATCACTGGAGTATTCTTCAGACTGGAGTATAACTCTGCAGGAGACCTATTCCATTCAATTCATCTCTTCTCCCTTATCACATTCATCCATATCATTTTTCGGAAAAATATTTGACCCCACTCGCCCCTTTTCAGTTCCCCATCCTCATGGCCCATACCCATAGCCAAGACTTGGAAGCTCGCTTCAACATCTTACAATCTGGTCCCATTGAGACCCAACAAGAAGTGAAACAACTCAGTGCCAATGTTTCCGCCATCAATACAACCATGCAGTCCTCAATGGAGGAAATCAAACAAGACCTCACCACCCAGCTTGAATCTTTCTTTTCGACACTCTGCACCAAACTGCATATCCCTACAGATAACCCTTCCTCTTCCTCACCTCCACATACTGAAGGTGACCATTCCTCTCATTCCCATAACTTTCAAAACCATCACTTTTAATGTGACCTACGCCTTCCGCAGTTGGATGTGACCAAATTTGATGGCTCGGACCCCACTAGTTGGGTAACCCAAATGGAACATTATTTCTCTTTATTCGACATTACAGATGACTTGGACAAACTCCGGTATGGTGTTCTCCATCTAGATCAAGTATGTTGGCAATGGTGGCAATGGAGAAAAACTTCTCATCAAGGGTATATTGCTTAGGCACACTTTGTGGTAGATCTTTATGAACTCTTTGACACTGACACCAACCATTTGGGTCATTTGACAAAGTTGAAACAATTAGGAACAATGGAAGACTTTATAGTTGCCTTTGAGCGCCTGTCTTTTAGAACAGAGGGCATGTATGATGCCTTTTTTCGAGAGTGTTTTATCAGTGGCCTCAAGGATGAGATTCAGGCCCATGTCCTCATGGCTTGGCCTTAGAGTTGGGTGGAGGCTACTAAAAGAGCTAAAGAAGCACAACAGGTTGTATCTTCTCAAAACTGAAAACCCTCCTTTATCCCTCGCCCTAAACCAGTAAATCCCACTACTCCCTCTGCTCCACTAAAGATCTAAAAATTGACCGGGAATGAAATGGATGAATGCCAACTCAAAGGCCTTTGTTATAACTATGATGATAAATATTTCCCGGGCCACAAGTTTAAAGAACAAAAGCTTTTTATGGCCATCTCCGAGGATATTTCAGAAGAGGATGTAGAAACTCCCCTTGTGTCTGAGTCACCTGAATCCACTGACATAAACCCTCCCTCAAACCCTCTCGAAGTAGAACTAGTCATTTCCCTCAATTCTCTCACTGGCTTCTCCGCTCCCCAAACCCTCAAGCTAATCGATTACATCAAGCATAAGAAGGTCATCATTCTGGTTGATAGTGGCAGCACCCATAATTTTATTCATCACCGCATTGCCCAAGAAACTCATTGTTACATCCATGCCGTCAATAATTTCCAAATCATGATTGCCAATGGTGGTTCCATGAAATGTGGAGGGCGTTGTGAAAATGTGCATCTCCAAATTGGTGACTACCACCTGAAATCCCATATGTTTGCTATCAACACGGGAGGTTGTGACAATGTGTTGGGTGCAGACTAGCTAAGGACATTGGGTCCCATTCTCATGGATTTCAAAGACTTAATCATGCAATTCGATCAGGAGGGCCACCAATATAAGTTCCAAGGCATCACCATCAGTTCACCTGAGATCATTAGTTCCCATCGCATGGAAAAGCTGCTCAAAAAAGGTCATTCTGGTGTTATCGCCCAACTCCATGCCATACAAGCAAAAAAGACACCCTCGGTCCCACAAGACCTCCAAGCCATCTTTTCTAAACATCAATTGGTCTTTTACACTCCCTAAGGACTCCTTCCTTCCCATGGTGTTCATGATCATTCCATTCCCCTTGTACCGGGAAGCCTTCCTCCGAATATCCATCCGTATCGTCACCCCTTTTCCCAAAAAATTGAAATTGAGAAAATGGTCCAAGAACTCCTTAATGCAGGCATTATCCACCCTAGTACGAGACCCTACTATTCTCCTATAGTCATGGTCCTGAAGAAAGAAGGTTCTTGGTGAATGTGTCTTGACTTTCGTGCCCTCAACAAACTTACCATCAAAGACAAATTCCCCATTCATGTCATTGATGACCTCCTGGATGATTTGAGTGGCGTCCAATTCTTCACTAAACTTGATATTCATTCAGTCTACCACTAGATACGTATGAAAGAGGTAGACATTCCCAAGACTACCTTTAGAACTCATGAGGGCCACTATGAGTTTTTGGTCATGCCCTTTGGCTTGTGTAATGCCCCCTCCACCTTCCAAAGCCTCATGAATCATGTCTTCCA
The DNA here is from genome assembly GCA_032191745.1 of Picea mariana. NCBI lineage: Eukaryota > Viridiplantae > Streptophyta > Pinopsida > Pinales > Pinaceae > Picea > Picea mariana. Next base: position 218,534 of record JASDQU010101954.1, read on the forward strand.
TTATTTTCTCCGCCATTTTGTCTTAGTCTTCTTTGATGATATCTTCATCTATAGAAAAACCTGGATAGACCATCTTGCTCATGTGGATCGAGTTCTCCATCTACTCCCTCAATACAAACTTTTCCTGAAACAGTCTAAATGTGCTTTTGGCGCCTCAGAAGTATCATACTTGGGTCATCTGGTTGGAAAGAATGGCATCAAGGTGGATCCTAAAAATATTGAAGCTATGCAATATTGGCCTCACACAAAGACTCTTAAGAGCTTGCATGGATTTCTGGGCTTAACAGGGTATTATCGCAAGTTTTTTAAGAATTATGGGAAGATTGCAACACCTCTCACTACTCTCCTAAAAAAGAACTCTTTCACTTGGACTCCAGCCGCTTCTCAAGATTTTCATACCTTGAAGATGGCCATGTGCACCACTCTAGTCCTCTCCCTTCCTGATTTCACAAAGACCTTTGTGTTGGAATGTGATGCCTCAGGGAAAGGAATTGGTGATGTCCTTATGCAAGAGGGTCAATTTTTGGCCTTTACCAACAAGAAACTATCTGAAATAAATCTGGGCAAATCCATTGATGAAAATGAAATGTTGTCTATTCTGCATGTCGTTGATCTATGGCACCCTTATCTATTGGGGAAACATTTCCAAATTAAGACAGACCATCAAAACCTCAAGTATTTTCTAGAACAACACATTTCCTCCCCAGAACAACAAAAATGGGCGACTAAGCTCTTTGGATATGATTATAGATCATTTACAAGAAAGGCAAAGACAATGTGGTTGTGGATGCACTTTCCCAAAAATATGAAGATGAAGGATCCCTTTTTTCTCTTTCATTCATTGTACCAGATTGGCTCCAAGTCGTTCACCAAGAATGGCTACAAGATCCCAAAAGTTTGCATTTGATCCAACAATTGCAGTCCAATGCTCCAGCTTCCCCAGGGTACTCTTGGCTCCATGATGAACTTCGATACAAAGTTCATTTTTATTTAAGTAAAATATCAAAGATTAAATCCACGGTACTTTCTGAGCTTCATGCTACACCCACAGCAGGGAACTCCAGGTTCACCAAAACCTATGACAGGGTCAAACGTTCCTTTTTTTGGGATGGTATGAAACAGGACATTCGTAATTTTGTTGATGAATGTGATGTGTGTCAACGCAACAAGGGAGAAGCAGTCAAATCTTTGGGCACACTACAACCACTCCTAATTCCACTTGCTATTTGGAAGGATATCTTTATTGATTTTATTACCGGCTTACCAAATCGGGAAATAAATCAGTCATCATGGTGGTTGTTGATCGCCTTTCCAAGTATGCTCATTTACGCGTCCTCCAACACCCATTTACAACATCCACGGTGGCTCAAGTTTTCATGGATTAGGTCTTCAAGCTTCATGGCATGCCACACTCTATTGTTTCTGATCGTGACCCAACTTTCACAAGAAATTTTTGGCAAGAACTGTTCAAGATACAAGGCACTGAATTTTATATTATCACAACTTATCATCCCCAGACTGATGGTGAAACGAAAGTTGTCAACAAATGTTTGGAAACAAATTTGAGGTGTTCTGCCTCGGAAAACAAAAATCAGTGGGCTCAATGGTTACCCCTAGCTGAATGGTGGTACAACACTTCATACCATTCAGCTACACACATGACTCCTTATGAAGTGGTATATGGACATAAGCCACCTTTAGTTCTCTCATACTTACTGGGTGCCTTGAAGGTCCATGCGGTTGACCAAACACTTACATCTCGATAGGCTATTCTCCGTACCCTCAAAGAGAATTTGGTCATGGCATAGAATCACATGAAGCAACAAGCAGATCAAGGTCACTCTGAATGTCAATTTGCAAAAGGGGATCATGTGTTTCTTCGACTACAACCTTACAAGCAAACTTTCCTTAAGGCTGAGCATTTTCAGAAGCTAGCACCCAAATTTTATGGTCCTTATACCATTCTCAAGCGTGTGGGAAAAATAGCCTATCAGTTAACTTTGCCTAGCCATTCGAAGCTACATCTTGTTTTTCATGTTTCATTCTTAAAGAAGGTGATTGGAGCTAAGTTCCAAATTCAAACCAACCTTCCCGAGTTAGTTGAAGAAAGATCCATTTGGCTACATCCAGAAGCAATTTTGGACCAACGTGAGCATCACCTACATCAGAGAACCATCAAGGAAGTGCTAGTCTAGTGGAAAGATACAACTCCAACAGATGCCACTTGGGAACCAACTACCATTCTGCAACAATTTCCTCATCTCAAGCCTTGAGGACAAGGTTGATTTTCAGGGGGCAGACATGTTAGGGTCCTAACCTGCATATAGGTAGAACAATATATTCAGCTGTAATAAAGGTCAATGTTAATAAGGCCTTTCAATAAAATAGCATAAAGCGGATGTAAGAAGACCTAATAGAAGCTTTCGCTTCTAGAAGGATCTTCCTCTAGATGCTTATTTTAATAGACATATTTAGTATAAATAGGAGTCAAGGGTGTTACACATTATTTTTGTCATCCCTATGACCGTTAATGATGTAAAATTATCTGTTGCCTTCAGAGGGGTCAGTGGCCTGAATTCCTGAAGAAAGAAGGGAGAAGAATTTTTCCTGAGAAAAGAAGTTGCATTTTCCCTTGTAAAAACCCTGTAAAAAAGGAAGTTCCGAGGTTGCTATATAGGCAAGGTGCGAGAATGCCTGATTCTCGCAGGTTGCACCATAGCTAGGGTGCGAGATATTCGCAGGTTTCTCTATAGGCAGGGTGCGAGAATGCCTACACGTGGGAAAAACAAGCGTTTTCTCGAATCTTCTAGAAGGAGAAACTTCCATGGTGAGGTGGCATCCGAATGGTTTGGATCTTACTCGCTTTCATGATTTGGTGGGATCATCCTAACCTCCTCACCTTATCCTCTTCATCTTATAAAAGGAGAGGAACTCTCATGGAGAAAGTTAGCTTTGGTTGGCTTGGAATTATTAGCTTGGTTAGAGTGGCTTTGAGATTTGCTTTGTCAAGATAGATTGTGAGTAGTTATCGGATCGATGCTCTCAGAATCCTTGGAGCAAGAAGTGTGTGGGGAACAAAGGACAGTTAGAAGGGACCTTACRACATCAAGTCCATGGTTGTAATCTCTCTTCCACATTTAATATGATACATTAATATGATTCTTTCCTATAAAGCTAGTTGTGTTTTATTGTATGATTCCTTGATCACATACATAGGTTTATATTGAGTTTATGCCATTACTATCACTTTGGTTGGTTGTGTTCTTTTGCAGGTTCATCATTGTATGATCGTTGGAACGGAGCTAGGATGGCGATGGCGAGAGGAAGCGACATTTAAATGGTATGTCACTCATCCCTCTTTAGTTAGTAAATTCAATATTTAAAACTTAAGGAAAGCATCATGTTCTGGTGTGTTTTGTTCTAGATCTAGGTGGATCTAGGGAGATCTGTTAGTGTCAGCACCTAACGATTTGTTCGATAACAAAGGGTATGAGAACCCTAGCTTGGATAATATTGTAATAGAGAGTTTCTCAACTAGAGTTTGCCCCCTCGAAGAGGCCTGTGAACATTGCTTTCATAATCAAAGTGTTATTTCTATTGTTGTTCTTATATCATTTTAGTGCTATTGTGGTAATTGTTATGGTTATATCGTTGTTATTCTACCATTTCTAGCATTTTATTTCTGTTCTACATACTTTTTATATCTGGTATATTAGAGGGAGAGAGGAAAGATTACCTTTATTATCTAACTGAGTTCGAAGCTTTAAGAAAGAAAAATTCAGAGACAATTCTCGAATTCACTCAGAGATTTAATAAACTATATAACAAAATTTCAGCTGAGGTTAAACCTTCCCAACCTGTAGAAAAAGTGATTTTCATTGGGGATTTTGAGCCTGACTTTACCTTACTATGGAGGGAAAGGACATCTGCAGACCTCACAAGAATGCAGGACGATGATATAGAAATCGAATCAAATATGATGGCATTGGGAAAGTTGAAAGCTAAAGCCAAAATGGGAAATAAAGAAACCAGATGATTCAGAGAACAAGAAGAACCCTCCGGATCTGGTAGGCCCACGGAAGACAAAATGGATGACATGGAAAAAATAATTAAAGAATTATCAAACAAAATATCGAGGATGGAACTGGACCAATCTAAAATGGATCAGCTCACCAGAAAAGATTTCAGAAGAAATCCTAATCCTCAAATGCAACAAAGAAAAATAAAAAATGAAGATCAAAAGATTCAGACCCCCTTTAAAAACGGAAATTTTTATAGGAGGAGATGACATGCGAAACTTTGAGGAGTTAGAGGAAGACATGAATAATATTAGCGATGATGATCAAGAACCTCATTTGACAAGGCAAGATTATGAAACGTCTTTAGGTTTAGAATACCCTTTTAATGATGATAGCATAAATATTACAAAAGATTCTACTTATCAAGGAATCACCGACAATGTAATGGCCTAGCTTCAACATAAGTATAATTTAAGGCCTAAAGATAGAAATGTCACAACTACCCAACCGAAGAATATCTTGACAAGAAGTAAAGCGAGTGAGGCAGCTCAATCAGCAGTTGAAACACAGACTACCAAGACAAAAGAAGTTGAAACACAGACTGCCAAGACAAAAGCAGTGGAAATTCCGACTGTCAAAACAAAGACAGTCGAAATGAAAGAAACAAAAACTAATAAATCAGAAAAAAGGGAGATAGAGATCCCAACCAGGGAAGCCGAAAAGACAACGGGGAGTTTCAATCTAGAAAATGAAATTAATAAAATCAAGATCCCTGTACCTCTGGTTGAACTGGAAAAAAACCCTACATATAGAAAACAGATTGCCAAATTGATAAATTTTTCGGATATTGAAAGTCATGCAGATGTTATAAATTTAGAAGATGATAAACCGACTATAATGTTTGGTCTGCATTTTGAAAATGCCAGAGATTTTGTCGCTCCTTTCTAGATCATGCTGACTGTGCATGATCATCTGATCCATAATTGTATGTTAGATTCTGGAGCCTCCCACAATGTAATGCCCAAAGCTATTATGGAAAAACTAGGCCTTGAAATTACTAGACCATACAGAGATCTGTATTCTTTTGATTCGAGAAAAGTGAAATGTATAGGTATGATTAAATATTTAGTGGTTAATCTTGCACAGATTCCTGTAAAAAGTATTCGGATGGATGTGGTTTTTGTTGATATTCCTGCAAAGCATGACATGCTTTTATCCAGGTCTTGGGGCACCAAACTTGGAGGATCCCTTCAACTCGACATGATGTACGCTACAATCCTGATCTTCGGTGGAAATTTCACTCGCCTGTATAGAGAAACAAGGTTGGCATATACTGTAAGTGGCCCGCAGAATCCAAAAACTTACCTTGTTTATGTCGCTGATCAGGATTTAGGAAACTGTATATTATCTCTCGATGATGATTTAGATGAATGTATAGAAGAAAATTGTATAGAAAAAGAAAAAATAGAAAAGACAAATAAAAATGTAAATAGAGTTGGAGTTTGGAAAATGTATTTCGATGGTTCTTCATCTTGTGAAGGAGAAGGAGTTGGAGTGTTGTTTGTGGCACCCGGAGACGAATTCATTATTCCCTTATCCTACATATTATAGTGGGACATCGATTATACCAATAATGTATGTGAATATGAAGCCATGGTCTTAGGATTAGAGGTTGCCAAGAAGTTGAAAATTGAAAATCTAATAGTTTATGGTGATGCAGAATTGATTGTAAAACAGATAAAGCAATAGTATCAGGCCAAACACCCAAGGTTGAGGTCATATAGAAATTGTTCTTGGGATCTGATTGAGAAATTTTTGTCATCATTTAATATTCATCACATCCCCGTAATGGAAAATCAACAAGCAGATTCATTGGCCAAAGCAGTGGCAACATTTATACCTCCTACTGTCCTCAAACTAAAGTATCACATAGAAATGAGGCACAGAGCCTCGATACCAAACAATTTTCAACACTGGTAGGTATTTGAAGATGATGATCAAATCAAGCAATTCTTAGAAATGGTGGAGGAATTTTCTGAAACGCATATTGATCAGGAAATCAGAATGACCCTGCTTGGATCATGCAAGAAGGGGAAGATCCTCAGGAGTTCTAGGATAAGATCGCTAATCACAGTATGTTGTTACTGAAAAATAATCAGATCCCTAAAGGTCTCATTCCTTTGGAAAGATTATTTGATCATGATGACATTCCCTTAAAGTCTACTTTGCAGCCTCAGCCTGAAGAGGTTGAAGATTGTAATATAGGCACCAAGGAAACTCCTAAGCTAGTAAAATTATCTAAATACCTTCCCCCAGAAATGAAAATAAAATATGCCGAGTTACTCAAGAAGTACAAGGATGTTTTCACTTGGTCTTATGATGAATTAATAACTTATGATACCACCGTAATCGAACACAAATTCCCTTAAAACATGGCATTAAATATTTCAGGCAGAAGCTCAGACAGATAAATCCTATACTATTGCCTGTGATAGAAAGGAAGGTGAAAAATCTTCTAGATGCGAAGATCATTGTTCCACTCAGGTATTCCGAGTGGGTAGCCAATCTGGTTCCAATCAGGAAGAAAAATGGTGAAATTAGATTGTGTGTGGATTTCAAAAACTTAAACAGATCATCCCTTAAAGATAATTATCCATTACCTAAAATGGATCACGTATTGGAAAAAGTGGACGGAGAAAATAGAATGTCTATTATTTATGGATTTTCAGGCTATAATCAAATCGCATTCCACGAGGATGATAAATAAAAAACCGCGTTCACCAACCCATGGGGTACCTTTATGTATGATAAAATGTCATTCGGTTTGATGAACACGGGAGCCACTTTCCAATGAGATATGGACATTGCCTTTGTCGGTGAAAGAGATAAATTTGTTGTCATTTATCTAGATGATATAACCATGTTTTCTAAATTTGATGCAGAGCACTTGGTACACTTCAAACAGATGTTTGAGAAATGTCGAAAATTCAGTTTGTCTCTGAACCCCAAGAAATCTCACTTTGCAATGCAAAAAGGTAAACCCTTGGGGCATATAGTATCTCGAGATGGAATCAAACTTGACCCGAAAAGGGTTGAAGCTATAGATACTATCAATATTCCTAGGAATAGAAAGGAAATACAGTCATTTTTAGGAAAAAATATTTTTTTAAGAAGATTCATCCCAAACTTACTTGAAATTGTAAAATTGATTACAGATATGCTCAAAAAGGACAGCAAGGTCAAATGGACAACCGAAGCCAAAGCATCATTCAAATGCATCAATAAAGTTATAGGTGAAGCGCCAGTGCTGGCCAGCCCAGATTATGTGAAAGAATTCTTGATTTTCTCATTCGCCTCCGAACACACTATCGCGGCCGTGCTCTTACAAAAAAACAATGAAGATTTCGAGCAACCAATAGCGTTTTTTAGTAAAAGTATCAGAGATACTGAACTGAAATATGATATATTGGAAAAACAAGCATATGCAATGGTAAAAGCCCTCAAATCTTTCAGGACTTATGTGCTCCATTCTAAGATAATTTCCTATGTACCAAGCAGTGGTGTCAAGGATATATTAGTTCAACCAGATAGTGATGGAAAAAGGGGTTGATGGTTAGCCAAGATTCAATAATTTGACCTAGAAGTAAAACCGACCAAACTTGTCAAAGGTTAGGGCTTGGCTAAACTATTAGCCGAATCAAATTTCTGGGCACTTGGGATAAATCATCTACAAGCTTACGAATATTTCCAGACATAGATGAATTTGATGTTACTATACCTACAACCGAGATCCGGGAAAAAATATCTTCCTCTACCTAGTATAAAAAAATAGTTTCTTACCTTCTAACTCTATAGTGCCCAAGTGGTATGAACCCTTCCAAAGCTAGAATGTTGAAATTGCACGTAGTAAAATATTGTATCATAGATAGCCAATTGTATTGGAAGGATCCTCTAGGATTTTTATTAAGTTGTTTAATAGTTTGAAACGGAGAGAGTCATAAATGATTTTCACGAAGGGGTGTGTGGAGGGCATCACGCATGGAGAGAAATGACCTATAAAATCCCGAGAGATGGATATTATTGGCCAAAATTATTCACTGATGTAAATGTTAAAGTCATAGCATGTAACCCCTATCAACTATTTTCAAGAAAGAAAAATCTTCTCGCATTACCTTTGGTCCCAGTTAAAACAGAAGCTTTGTTTCAACAATGGAGTCTGGATTTCATCGGTGAAATACATCCACATTCAAGTGCACAACATAAGTGGATTTTGACCGCTACTGACTATTTCACTAAATGGGTGGAGACCATTCCGACGTGAAATGCAACAGATGCAGTGGTGATTAGTTTCTTAGAAGAGAACATTTTATCGAGATTTGGATGTCCTCGGAAGATAGTTACCGATAATGCCCAAGCTTTCAAATCCATGGCTATGGTAAGTTTTTGTCAAAAGTAAAACATTGTACTAGGACATTCCACATCCTACTATCCTCAAGGAAATGGATTAGCTGAGTCCTCGAACAAGATCCTAATCACCATAATTAAAAAGTGTTGATTGAAAATAAGAAAGCATGGCATGTGCATTTGAAATATGCTTTGTGGGCTAATAGAATAGCCACTAAGAAATCAATCGGAATGTCCCCTTTTCAAATGGTATACAGTACCAATGTGATTCTCCCCATAAATCTTGTTCTGCCCGTAATTAAACTCTAGCACGATGCGAAGGAAGAACCAAATGACATCACCAAAAGAATAAAGCAATTGATTGAAGTCCAGCAAAATAGGGCTGAAGTGCATGAGAGACTCCAGAAATATCAGGATAACATGAAAGACCTGTTTGACCAAAAATCTAAAGATAGGGAATTTCTCCCTAGTGACCTGGTTTTAAAGTGGAATTCCAAGAAGGAAGACTCAAGAAAGAACGACAAATTTGACCATATTTGGTGTGGACCTTTCAAGGTCACAACTTCTGAGGGAAATAATTCATTTTTGTTAGAAAATCTCGATGGAAAAATCCTTAACGCCCCTATCAACGGGCGTTACCTGAAGCATTTCATGCAGTAACTAGATTCCAAACTCCCATTGTACATACCAGTTTGATTTTCATATTTTTGTTTACAATTTTTCGTTTCTTTGGTAATTATTTACTTTCACTATAAATAGAAATAGGTTTGTCGATTTCATAAAAACAAAAATATAAAAATAATTAACGCATAGAGTTCCGATTTGTAGAAGTTCCTGACATCTCTCATGTTTATCTTCATTGCAGGATATTTGCTAATAGTCAAGAGATAAGTTGTATCAGAAATTGATGCTCACGTTTCAAAACATTGGCTTTCTCTCGAAATAGGTGATAAATAGATAGTTTATTTGGTTGAAAATATAGAGAAAATCTGAGGTATGAGCTTCTTCCCTACTGACCCAAGTTAAATTTTCAAGGAGATATCACTAGGTATGACATAAGTTTCATCTGTACAAATATTTTCACCTAATCTACAACCAAAGGAATATAAAATTACGGTTTAATTCTCAAGAGTTTTCTTTGGATAAAATAAGATTAAAAAATAAAATCAAAATCAAAATTTAAAAAATGAAATAAAATCTATAATAAGAGAATAAGCAAAAAAAAGAACTTAAAGAAAAGAATTTGAGAATCAATAAACAAACTCGCATGGGAGTGACCGTGTGCACAATAAAACATCTGAATCCTCGTTCTGTTTTTCCTGCTTATCCTCAATCTATATTTTCCTGTGATTCTAAATATCTTTTCTTCATATTCATGGAGGAAAAAGTACTTCACCTTAACTCTGAGAGCTCAGAAACAAGTTTTCAACATGAGAATAGGCAAATAATCCTTATGGTTCCTATGAATTTAACTGAAAGAAAACATGTTTGAACTAATCCTAACTACTTTAGATTTTCTAACAGATTTAAACTGATTAGTTTCTCTTAAAGGAAAGTCTCTGGAAAATAAAGGATCCCCGTGAAAACTTCCCTGTAAGCGAAGGTGTTTTGAAGGTCAGAAGAGGATTAGTCTAGAGTAATCAAAGTGAGTTAACAGACCTCTATTGCTAAATTATAAATATATATCATCCCTGTTATATTATATACAAATTGATTTCCCCCACTTCATGTTTTAAAAATATAAGATATATGATGAAAGGAAATTCATAAAATGATTGCCCCCATCTAGTCCCACATAAAAAAAGGAGATGATGAAAGGAAATTCATTAAATTATTGCCCTCATATCAACATTTAAATGCGAAGTTATTAATTGAATTGGTGAAAGAAAATTCAATATGGGAATTAGATAACTTCACCGGGGTACTGAACAGGCTCGCTGGCAGTGAAGCAATGTCTATGAAATCTGCAAGGTTGTTACACACGTATTATAATGTACTCTGGTAACTAGTTCATTTTCAACTAGATCTACATTCTAAGCCAACACGGGACTCCCTGATTAAAACATTAAAATTACTTTGCCTTGATGCGAACAAAATTGAACAGAATCTAATATATCGATTAAGGTTATTTTGATTATCTTAGGAAAATTTGAAATCAGTTTTAAGAAAAGGAATCCATTAATAAGCCTAAACTTGAGATCGATGAAGGATTAATTTTTGAAAGTTTCGGAGATATGGATAAAGTCCAAAGTCCCTTTGTGTGTCCTTTTTCAGAATGTTTTTCACAGAAATGAAATAATGACTCCATTTACCAAATAAAGGCTACTTGGTCTATTGTTCTTCTACGTCTCACAGGGAGACGAGATCCCTAGATGGATCCTATGTTGGAACACATATATATTTATAAAACTTTAGACTTTAATAGTTTTCATTCTCATTCAAATAAAAGCAATGCACACTTAAGTCTCATCGTTGATGAAATCTTTCACCTAATCGAACAATCTTGAACTCTTAAAAGTTATGGAGCCGCCTACTCATTAAAGAGTCAAATCACTAATGACTATTTTTGAAATTTCAGGTTTCAACGTTTTGCGATACAGACARTTCAACATGTAGTAACTCCAAAATCCTGATATCTGAAATCACAAAACTGTCTTAAGTATTTAAACCGAATTAATTAAGGATTAAAAAAAGATTAATGATTAGTTAATCATATCACGATTTCACGTTTCAGGGATCCTGCCTTGAGCAATTATCAAAGTCCCAATGTCCGAAATCATGAAACTGTCTTAGGTTAATCACAATTATTTAAAAGGGTTAAACATGATTAAAATTAACTAATTGCATCATGATTTCACATTTCGGAATTCATACCTTGAAACGTTATAGGATATCTCGATATTCGAAACTCTGAAATTTACTTAACGGTAAGTGTGATTAACTGATACATTAATGATGATTATCACGTAATTAATCCTTCGCTGAAAAACGACTCAGATAAATTCAAATTTCATCTATGTTTTTCTCAAAATTTAATGACATTAATAATTGATTTACGACAATCATTCCAAATGAGATCTTAGATTGCCACCTAAATATTATTCATTAAGGAAATTAAATGCTCCGTCAGTAGAAGTATTGGTAAATCAATTAAAGGAAAAGGATATTGAATTTCGAATTTCATTGTGCATTTTCACTGAGCAGTAAGTTTTCAAGGTAATGAACTTTGTGTATTTCCTATGACAGATAGCAGAGTTTTGAGGCCTGATACCATGGCTCCTTGAAAAGAAGCTAAAGTGCCTGGTGAAGGATCGAGCCAAAACACAAATATCCTTTTCGACACTTCACCCAGAAGCATAGACATCGTTAAATCCTGGACACAAGTATTAAATATTCTATAGTATGAATTGGTCAATTGCCTAGACAACTCAGGTGACGATGAGATGGAGGCCCTAGCTACCAAATACAAAAAAAATTCTCAATCAGAGCTATAGATGATATCGACAAGGCCTAGACTCCTTCCTTACAATGATATGATCAGTTGGGTGCTGGAGAATGGTGATATCTCGACCAGGACCATCTTCAATTCACAAAAGGTCACAGTTGGGTCTTTCCAACTAGAACATCTATAAGTGATGTACAAATTGTCTACAACACCAAATTTCATTTACAGTGCTAGTTTCCTAGTAGACTTTGAAAAGAAGGAATGTGCCCAATATGGAAAAAACCTTCCTGATTTAATTAAGGACTGGTACTCTCGCCTCAATAAGTTAAGAGTTGATTCCCATGGCATATACACAGTTGCCTCACTAGAACCTCACATAATGTACATAGAAATGATGATGTGTAGACTCTACGGGAAGGAAAACAGAACCCATTGTGTTTTACCTTGGGTGCTTATTATGCACACAGTAGCAGAGGGATATTCTTTTGATTGGGCCAATATATTTTCAGACAATTTGGTTCAAGAGATTACAAGATATCAGTAACTAAAATCCAAGGGGAAACCAACCCAATTTTTCATGTCGGCTTATATCATGGACGCCATATGTTTTATGACACCTTTTCGTCTAATGGGCTAGAGTTGGACTCCAACTAGTGCTGAACCCATACATATTTATCATTCGATACTTTGGGAGGACAAGACGAAAGAATTTTTCTATGAAATCTGCAATTGGGTGGTGGTGCCGATGGATATCTCTATATATGGCTATCCACCTCCCAAGATTTCTAACAAAATTGTGACAAATATGGGCAAGATAGCAGACTGGTACATTGAAGAGAATTTCTCCTATATTAGGGTTTTTGGTTGTTCGGTTCCTCCACATGCTCTGCCTCAATTTTTACCATATCGAATGGTGTGTCGCGAAGTTTCACATCAAACTGTGCATGGGGGAATTAGTAAGGAGTTGAAAGTAGTACAAAAGAAGGTATGGCTCGTTTTTCCCGTGCAAATTGATTTTTTTTCTTTGCTGGACTTCGGCCATTTGAAAGTAGAAGTCGAGGCCCTGGAAGAAATCAAGTTGGTCAATATTGAATTTAAGAAGCACAATCCATGGATGATAATAGCTAATCACATGGACCTCTGCAACTTGAAAAGATATGAACATGAAGATTCTCCTCAAGAGAAAATATTCCGAGGAGCAAGGTCCTATAAGGAGGTCTTGAACCGAGTTCAAGCTCCGGTGCCAGATAAATTGGTTGAGTTTTATAACTTCTAAAAGCATCGGATAAATAGCCTCCCCAAAGTATTGCAAGGGGAAACCATGATGCCCCCGGCCACATAGCAAATGGAGAACCAAGGGCTAGAAACGGGGAGCTCTAGTGGACAGGACACTCGAGAAAATTTGGAGGAAAGTGAGGCCTTGATAAATATGGCAGAAGAAAATCCATCATCCACACAGGGTAAACCAACAACTGACACAGGCGAGAAGCAACCATCCACAGAGATAGGCAGTCCTATCCAATCTGTCACACCTCTACAGTTCAATAGAGGGAATCCGATGGTCGAAGTTGTATTCATAAGAGACCTTACACCTATTTAAGCAAAAGAGATACCTCCTTTGGAATTATTCTTCAATAAGAAAAGAAGGGTGGTAGTAAGAAGAGAAACGCACCAAAGGGATGGTGCGATTGTCAAGAAGCACTTATGTTATTAGATGGGCATGCCCTAGAGGAAGAATACTTTGCTACAAAGGTCACATGCTTGCTAGGATTTTTTTCGAAAACAAACCAATTTTCAGTGAGCAACCTGAAAGAGAAGTTGAAGCAGAAAGATATGTTGATAATTCAATTGAAAAATCAAGTGAAAACGGTGGAAAAGAATGTTAGGAGTGAGATCAACAAGGATTTCGAGCAGATTAGAGCCAGTGATAGACTAGAAATCTAGCAACTCAAATCCAGTCTTGATGAGATGCAGAAAACTTCACAGACAAGCAATGAATTAGTCAGGCAGCTGCAAGCGAAGGTAAGCTTAACTGAAAAAGTAGGAGTGGATATATCAACTTTCCAAACCCAAACTCTAGAGGTACATAAGGAACTGGAATCAGTGGAGCAAAGCCTTTTAAATAAGGTGGAAGCTATCCAAAACCATTTTCAAGTGGTAAATCAATCCTTAGATAACATTTGTTTAAAGGAGAGAGAGGCTATTGTCACTTGGACCAATTTCCAAGAAGCAGTTTTGTAGTCGGCAAGAGAAGGCGTATCTATGGTTTCCAGTTTGTTTGTTTCAGAGCAAATCAGAGGCAATATAATATTGAATACCTGGGAAACTAACATAGCTGAAAGTAAAAGAATGGCTAAGGAACTGAACAAGGATTTTGAATAATCTTTTCATTCACTCGACAAAGAGTCATTAGGCTTCAGAAAAGATAGTATCTCTGAATTACTAGGACAAGTTGATATAGCGAAGCATCAACTTAACATTAAGACAAACATGGAAGAGGCTCAGGTTGAAATATTACAATTAAAGAAGATTGATATTACTATGATAAATAGATGGCTATTGAAGCCCAGTTTGCAACTACAGTCTATAGCTTCAGAGGATAGGAGAATCAAAAATAGATTGCCTTAATTCGAAAAGGAATTATATGCCTTTGAGGAAAATGACTTAACATAACCCTCCAGGTTGGTGGTACAATTTGTGAGCAAATATGTTAAATGTATCGAGAAAGGAAAAGGAAACACCTACTAGAACCAATGAGGTAATCTTTACACAACAACTGTACAGATCATGATTAGAGGATATATGTTTCTGAGCTAGACAACAGGAAATAAAACCGCCTTTGCTAGCATGGAGAAGCATTTCAGATTTCACATTTTGTAACCTTTACTATTTTAGAAATAAGGATAATTCCAACCGTTTAGGGTTGAGAACCTTTTGCATAAATACATATTTAGAAGAATGAGCAAAGGTTGCTTCTTGCCGTATTGTAGCTAAGAAAACTCATCCTTTGTGAGTATTAATACAAGTGCAGTCAGGGATTCCAAATTTTGTGCAGTTTGAGTTATGTTCTCTTCTTGTATTTAATATTTCCAGTTTTCTTTATGTTACTCCTTGATAAGTGAATGATTACAATTTAGTATAACATCTACTGTAATCATATTTAATTTAGTTATTTGATAAGCAAGCAGTTTTTCCTATGTATTTTCTATCAGCAAATACAAGACTTGCAAGCTACCTGGATCACTATACCATATATCCTTTCATGGGTGCATTCCACTCTTTCTTCTACTATAAACAAGGCAAGATTCTTCTGTCATTGATGCCTTAGCTTGTTTCATAGTTTTGTAATTTTCTCCATCACCACTCAATTTGATTAATTGACTCAGACGACGAAACATGGCCTCTGTTCTATTCAGTTGTTAATTTCATTTGAGGATTTAAATTCTTACATAACTAACGGAAGAAAAAGAACTCTTAAAACAAAGCATTCCTTAAATTCCTGATGCCTGACATTATGCTTTGAGCCTTAAGTTTAATATCATGAACAACAAATAGTATGTTATTGGGTGATTTATTAGCTAATTCCTATCATGGCTCTATGGTGCATTATTATCAGTCACACCTAAACTAGATTTACTAGATAATGGGATATGGTAGTACTCTAATAAGTCTTAGAAGATGAGCCCACAAATTTTTCGGTCTTGAGCACTCTAATTCATATTTTGAATGAGGGCATTCACCTTTATGCATTATGTAATAGGCTATCAAATATCATCTCCATTGATTGATAAGATAAATATCATTTCCTTGGTTATGCTCAACTACATAATCAAATGTTTTTATGAAACTCTGCAATCTCATAAGCTTGCCATGATTATTGAGTGTTGGGTTAATCTTCTTGATTAGGAACCTTTTGAGTTCCTTATAATAAAATTTGATGAGAAATGTATGTGGTAGGATAATAAGTTAAAATCATTAAAGCTAAATTGTCAAATGCATAATTTTCTAACTTGGTATTATCATATTGGCACTTTGTTTATGACCATACACCTAATGTAAAAAAAAATCATAATTTAGGTAATCTTCTATAATGCTGCACCTCATCATGATGTAGAATTATATTTTTGTGAATATATGGTCCATTCTTGTGGATATCCTTTAAAGTCATAGATCCTTCAATACATCTCACCACCCACTTAGCATCAATAATACATCCGTGTGTAGCAACATCAATAAGAACCAAACCCCCTCAAGATTTTATTAGAGATGACATCCCACTAGTTAGGGCTAATCACCATTCCCTTGATCTCTTTCCTCATATTTTACCTTTATTTCGTTACATTCCATAGCTTGCAACTACAAATCCCTCCCAATAAACTAACACATTCCTCTCATATTTCACCTATTTCCCCCACTCATGCTCCAAAAGGATTTTTGTATTATCTTCCCTTTTCGACTCATCATTGACATATGTCACCTTGCACTTATATTATTACCTTATTTTTCAGTTACATTATTACTAGGAATTTCTAAGTTGCAATACTTTTACAAGTTAATCCATGAAGAATTAGAGGCTTGGTAAGTTGTGTTGTCCTTTTAATTTTGTCTTAACTACTCATGACATACATGAGAATGGAAATCCTAGTGGGAACTTCCTTGAACTTATGGTCAAGGCCACTCCCCTGTAGTTAACCTCATAATCATTTGGGATATAAAAAATATTAAGGTCTATATTAGGTCAGAGTTCGTACCATTACTAGAAAGATATGAAAAACAGTTTGAAAATAAATTGGATTGAACTGTACTCAATGTTGAAATCCTACATTTAAATAGACATCCTAAAATGTGACCATTCCTTTTCATTACTATTACCAATTAATGAGTTTAATAATGTGCCAATGATTTGGTTCTTTTATTACTCATCCTTGTAACAAATAGTTGATCCAATAACTTTAATAATTTACTCATCATTCTCTTCATCAACACCAACATTTAAAGCTACTTATCCAATTTACTACCACATTAAAGTCCCAAATCACCTACATTTGTTAGATATCCAAATCCTTATTTTCTACCAACTTCAATATATATTTAGAGCCATCAAATCAACATAGATTTTAGAACCCCCCTTACTCGCCACATTATCCTACTTTGAAATTAAATTGATAAGAATTGTACTCATAAATAAACTACCCATTTTTCCACATACAAATAATTTATCTTGGATAGTACCATGTGAATTCCCCTAGCATCCTAATTATTTAATTAGAGTATGATTCACAATATTAGATTTTTGAACCTTTGAGCGTATTTTTATGCCTTCAAATATTGATCTAACTTGGTATGCACATTGAAAATGTGGCATATACATTGAAAGTGTGGCATATACCTATGTTAATGATTCATTCATAAAAACTAACCACATATACACCTTTGTCTTAAGAGTATTCTTAATATTCCACAAATCCTTCCACCACCAAGCATCCCCTTTTTGGAAAGTTCTACAATTCACCAAAAAGGAAGAGAAAAATAAATAGTTGATCAAATAACTTAATAATTTACTCATCATTCTCTTCATTAGCATAGACACTCAAAATGTTCAACCAAGAAATTAATGTTTCCTTTATCTCTTCATAGGTTAGTTTCATTTTCAAGTAATGCTTCTACACTTTAGGGAGATGTTTCTTGGTGTGTTTGATTGATGGGTATACTCGAATGGAAACATGCACTTGATTACATGACTCTTCAATGTTTTAGGCTCTATACCTTTCTTAATATACTAAGAAAATTAGAATTGGCACTTTGGAATTTCTATATGAATAGCCACCAGACTAAGAATGAAATTTTTTTTATTGGTTTGGTTTGTACAATCCAAGCATATTCTTTTGTCACTTGGGAGGAAATGTGTTTTTGTGAAGAGCCTTTATCCACCATATCTTTTCATTTCTCAACATTATCCTATAGATCTATGTTTTAGTGGCATAAGAGAGATTAACTACCTTTATCATGGGAAAATGATACTTTTACCATGGTTAAATTGTGATGCCTTTTAGACTCCCCATTGTCGAGATGATGGAACATCATTAATCTTAGTCAACAACTTAATTTTTAATGCTCTATTCTCATCTAGGTTTGAACTTGGGTCGTTAACATGGAAACATTCATTTTCAACCTCTAGACCAAAACCCAATGAATATGCATGCACTTAAACTTCATACTTTAATGGAATTTCTTCTTAGGATGTGGAAGAAATACAATTTTTTATATGATGTATAAAAATAAAGTTAATTGATGTGTTAAAATATTTTCAATTGTCAATTTTCATCTTGGTACACATATATAATATATATGGATCGAGAGGATTTGTTGCAATGTGAGTCTCCAATTATGCCTCGCAAATGATCTAGTCTATCCAATGAAAGGAGTATAGGGAACCCTAGTCAAACAAGGGCAACTAGTAATGCAAGGCGTCTAGTGAAACAAGGAGATCTAGTCAGTCTAGACGATGATTAAATTCATTTAGATCTAGTCAGGCTGGAGATCAAGGTACATGTATGTTTATATGCACATGTTAAATTGTGCATGCATAATTTTTGAAATTGATAAAACTAATTGTACTTGATAAATTTCCTTTTATATGCATCATTTAGTATATCACAAGAAAGGGCTTTGTGAGAGAGTGCACATATATCTGCAGGTGGTTCACAATTTCATCCATTGCATGATGGATCATTGTGATCATTTTCTACTCATTATTATGGGGAAAGACTCTATGAGGAAGAGTCTACTATGTCGGCCAATGTACAACAACCTCAATCACATCAACAACCTATTGCCGGTAAATTTATTTTATTTTTTTATGTTTTTATATAAATCACTTGTGCAAATGGACATGTGTATATATGTCATTGTGCATTTTCCTAAATATATACAAATGTTTCTAAATGTGTATAGGATTCAACTTCTGGTAGGGACAGTAATGAAGTAGAGGGTGAATTTCAAGCGGAGGGTGAGCGTGAGGGTGAACAAGGGGATTATTTTCAACAAAATGAATATTACACCTGTATTACCAGCTATCCCTCATACATTGGCGAGGATATTCCTTGGGAATACGAGGTTGAATATATGACCTTTCAACATTGAAAAATCCACCATGCAAAGTTGAAGCATGATCTTGATCAAATGGACCTCCCTACAGAGAGAAAACAAAACTTGGATATTGTTTTGCATTCTTTAGGGAACTTCATTGATGTATATAAGAACCTTTGGAAAATGACCAATGGTTTTGTTGATTTGATGAGGAGACGCAAAAAATAGGTGATGGGCCTTGATAAATGTCCTAAAACAGAGAAAAGGGTGTCAAAAGAGAAGGAAAAATCAATGTTCAATTTTAAGCAAGGACCAAAGTGATCGATGTTGAAGGTGAAATATTTCAAGCACCCTCACATTGTTTCCCATATTTATGATGGATTCTTGGCAGCATATGGTAGAATTCCAGGTAATGATGAGGTTCCATATTATTTTGTGAGATTCATCTATGTGGAGTTTTTCGATAACATGCACCCTTATTATACCAACCTACCATCCAAATATTATTGTGTTGGTAAAGGTAGATAGTATAATTGAAGAGGTGCATTTCGAGATCCAACGTTTCCTAGAACTCCACCACCCTTGGTATCTCATTCACCAAGGGTGGTTTCTCTACATTCAGATATGGAGGCCACTTCACAAGTTGGTCGGGATGTGAGGGAGGGAATAGTTGATAATTTAAATTCAACTTTGGTTGGTATTGATGTCAATTTCAATCGACAGAGAGCACGATCCAATGCCCATGATAGTGTTTTTCATGATCCTATAAAAGGTATGGGATTATGCAAACTTTTGTTTCAATGGTTGGCAAGAATTAATTGTGCATGAGGAAGAGGGCATTGGATCGATATGTGTTACAATTGGTAAACGTTTCATGTATTCGATGATAATTATTTTATTAGATCAACATCATTGCAATTTTGAACAAATAGAAAATGTTTATGTTAATTAATTACAGTTAACTAGAATTTTAAATGATGCATCATTAAATTTAGGACTATCATCAACAGGCATGGGATATTTTCTATAGGTTCGCAACTCAAAAGTATTGCATGTTTCAAAGTTTAAAGCTATGATTTCAAGTTCAATCATATATATATATATATATATATAATACCAGGAGGGGACCTTGGGTATGAAGCAACCTTCTTCCATCTTGGAAGATGTTTCAGTTGGTGATTCACATGTATCAAGCATGGCTGAAAGTTCGTAACTATGATTAGATGCATGATAATTTAATTGTAATTATTAGTTTTTTCAATATAAGTACTTACAATCATGTCTCTAATATGCATTTCAAATGTGTTATAGGATGACTTGGAGCATAAAGTGGCAGAGGAGAACGTGGCCATATGAAAATTCATAGATAATATATGTTGCATTTGTAAGTTCTAGTTTATTTTTATGAGAACTTTATCAAATGATTACTTAATCATTTGTATACTTAATGTATATACAAGTTTTGGAATTTTATTCATTTTTGTACTTAATGTGTCATCAATAGTCTACAGTGTTTTCAAATACTCTATTTTTCAACACATTACATTCTTTTAATGGAAATTTGTTTGTTATTAACTATTTGTTTCATATGGATAATTGTTTACGTAAATTGTTTGTAATTACTAGTAATTTTTATGAGTTTGTTTGTGTGCTGGTAATGAGTTATGAGTTTGCTTGCATGTTTGTAATTTTAAATCCATCATTTATTCATAGTTATTTGTACATCCCCCGTGACCCAGACCCTCTTAAAAACAACTTGCTTTGAAATTTATATAATATGAATCATTTAGGAATAAAGTGTTTCTTATGGAAATGCCCCTTTATCTCCGTCGGAGGTTCTCATTGATGCAGGAACTTTTCCATAGGCTGCGGTGATGGTGGGGGAGTATTTTCAGGGAGTCGGGGTGGGGGACAGGGTTGTTGTGGCTCTTAAATCACCTCTGCACAAAACCTGTTCACACGACTATTCTATGGTGGGGGCTACTGTGGGACAGAATACTGGGTGGGGGAAAAATAATTATTTGCACAAAGGTACATAGTGTGCCTGATACCGGGTTGATTCAGAAAGCCTGGTGTTTGGTGAAGACATTGATATGGATCGTGTGGTGGAATTCTCTGATATGGAGGTGGTGGTAAGGGCATGAGGGAAATGGTTAGGGGATGATTTTTTGAGGACTTGGGTGGCTAATACCTAAAGGGATAATATCTCACAGCCTCCAAGTATCAGGCTTCTGGATAAGGGTTAGTTTCCATTCCTTTTCTCTACCACGGAAGATGTGTCCTGGGTATTGTCGAAAATTTGGAGCATAGTTGTGACTCTCATTGTTCTTAAATAGGGATGATTTTAAGGATGGAAATTTATATTAAAATGTAGAAACATGGGCCAATATTACTAGTCCTTGATATGCAAAATATAAAATGTTTGGCGATAGTTTTGTAAAAATATTCAAATTTCCAAGGATTTTATATAGTTTCTATAAAATTTTGGTGATTTGTAAGGTAAAATAATTTTATTCTATGGAATTTGGGCAAATCATTTTTATAAAAAATGGAAATTGGAGAATCTTTTTTTGGGAAAAACCATGGAAAATTAGCCCATTTGTGAAATTTAGCCCCTAAAATCATCTATGTTCTTAAAAGGTGGACTCCAAAATTTGATGCAAAATAGGAGCGGGTGGATGTGGTACCCATTTGGGTATGTTTGTCAGGCCTTCCTATGCAGTATTGGAATCATGTTCATTTTGCGGCCATTGGAAACAAATTGGGCATCTATATTGAAGCATATATGCCTTTTAAGGAGACTGGTTTGATGTCAGTGGCCATGATCTTGGTGAGGCTGGATCTTTGACAGGGGTTACTAAATGAATTGACTATTGAGACAATGTCTGGATCCTTTATCAATTCTTTGGAATATGAAGGAATTCCCTTTAGGTGTCATAGATTCCATATCTATGGGCACAAAGTTGCAGAATGTAAATTTCCTTTCAAGGGGAAGTTTCGGGGAGCTACGAGTGAAGATCTACATACTGCGTCGAAGCGGTTGGACTTGGCAACTGAGGTTTTGGGGGATATATCTATGGATGAAACAAAGGATATTGGTTCGGGATTGGGAAGCGGGTGGAATCCCTGTGCTACCAGTGGTAATGGCATGTTATGCAAGGACGCAGATTTGTCACAGGTACAAAAGACAACAAAAAAGGCTTGTCGATGGTCTCTATTGTTTTCAGGTAAGTTTCTGACTACCAATATTTCGGTTGTCTCTAATTTAAATTCTGATATTTTGTTTCCGTCGGGAGGTTTGGGGGATGTTTCTATCTCAAATTTGGGGTTCTCCATTGGCCCCCCTTTTTTGTGCACTGCTACAGTTTTTTGTAGGTTTCCTACTATCGGGGAGTATTACCCTCCTCCTCTTATCACACCGGTAGTTACTTCTATGGGCTTGAAGGATTTGAGGTTCAGTTGTGATTTAAATGTTTCTTCCCCTTTGATTACTGAAGAGGCTATGAGAACATCAGGTTTTTCTTCTGTTGGATTTTCTACTGTTGCGGAGTTTGCTCCCTCCCTTTCTACTTCCCCACTGGACTTGACTGAGACCTTTCCCCACCTTTTCTCCCAGTCGTCATTTGGAAATTCTTCAACTGATGGGAGTAGGGTCTGTTATACTTTATGTAACAGGTCCATTTTAACTAATGAAATTTTGTGTGGGAGGAGATGAGGAGCTCATGGGTCGTGGTTTGGGAACTTTACCATGTGCTCCAATATCAGCCTGAGGTTGGGGAAGGAATTCACATCTACTCGGCTCAAGATCGGGCCAGAATTGATTTGGAATTGGGTAGACAATCTTCCATTGAATGGGATCTTAGAGAAAATAAATCCCATGGGATGGTTTCCCTATGAAAATACTATCCTTTAATTGTCGAGGGATGGCGAACCCTGTAAAAAAATTGTCTTTAAAAAGATTAGTAGAATTTTTTTCTTCGGAGGTTATTTTTTCTACAAGAAACTCCGGGGTTTAGTGAATCGGTGGTAGTGGAATTAGAATATTTGCTTCCAGGAAGGTCCTTTGTGGCGGTGGATGCAAAGGCATGCTCTAGGGGATTGGATAGAGGGTTCTTACATAAGAAGTGCAACTGTGAACGGGTTTGGGGTTTTGAATCGGGGATCAGTCTCAATGTTTTCTCAGCTAAATTGGGATGTTCTTTGACTCTGGTAAATATTTATGGTCCCTACTTTGATAGACAACGTTATTGGGAATCCATGGCCAAATTCTCTTGGTTTTCTGCTAAGGAGGTTATTATTGGTGGTGATTTTAACTTCTCCTTGGGAGCGGCGGAGGTCTAGGGTCCTCGAACAAACCCAGATCCCTTGACCAATTACTTTATTCATTTTTTGGATCAACATGGGTTACTGGATATTGAACCAATAAAACTTAAGCCAACTTGGAGGAATAGGAGGAGTGGAGATGATTGAGTTGCTAAATGATTGGATCGTTTCTTATTAACGGAGGATCTTGTAGAATCCATGGAGCCTATTCAAAAATGGGTTGCCAGTAGCGGTGAATCGAACCACAAAATGGTTGTTTTGGAGTTGCGTGGTAGATTTTGATGTGCTCCCAATCGTTTTAAATTTTTTGAGGGGTGGTTAAAGGATCCAAAATATCAAGCATTAGTACGTAGGATGTGGATCCCCATTGGGCCAAATACTCATACTCATGCAGTTGTACATGTTTTGGAAAATTTGAAAAGAATCAAGCAGGAAACCATCTCTTGGGAACATGAGAAAAAAGTAAAAGAGGATTAGGAGTTAAAACTCATTGAACAGACTTTGTTGGATTGGAGGGATGAAAATGGTTGGGGGTTATGCACCAGTGGGGGCAAATATGAGATGGTGAGATTAGAATTTAGGTGGAGGGCTCTACTGGCAGAAAAGGAAGCCTTGTGGAGACTAAAAATTTGTGCTATTTGGCTTACCTGTGGGGATGAGAATACAAAATATTTCATTCTTATGCCAAAGGTAGAAAATTGACAAATACTATTTCAGGACTACATCAGGGTGATGGTCGAGTTGTTAATTCTTTTGAAGGATTGTCTTCACTGGGCATTGCATAGTTTAGAGACCTTTTCAAGGCATGGGAGGAGACCTCCATAGCTGAAATTGTTAAAGTCGCCAGGTTATTCCCTCATTTTGTTGATGAGGAAGAGATTTTTTCCTTGATGGAGGAGGTCTCGGAAAAGGAATAATTATAAGTCTTGCATTCTTTTCAAAAGGATAAAAGTCCAGGTCCTGATCGCTGGTCGATTGAATTTATATGGGTTTTTACGACTTGTTGGGTAGTGATATTTTAAAAGTGGTTGAAGAATCAAGGGAAAATGGCCATATTCATGAACCATTAAACTCTACTTTCATATCTTTAATTCCCAATACTGATAACCCATCCTCCTTTGATGATTTCCAACCTATTTCCTTATGCAACTGTCTTTATAATATTATCTCTAAAGTTATCAGCACAAGACTAAAATATATTCTTTCTAGAAATATTTCAAGTGAACAATTTGGTTTTCTGGCGGGCAGACAGATACGTGAGGCTATTGGGGTTGCACATGAAGGCTTACATATTATGAAAAAAAAGAAAACTCAAAGGGGCAGTTATCAAAATTGATCTATCGAAAGCTTATGGTAGAGTAAACTGGCTTTATATTCGGATGGTGCTGATTCACCTTGGGTTTGGGGTGGCCTTCACAAATTGGGTTATGGTATGCTTTACAACAGTTTCTTTCTCCATTCTGATTAATGGTTCAGCCTCCTTTTTCTTCAAAGAGGACATGGGCGTTAGATAGGGGTGCCCCTTGTCTCCACTCCTATTTCTTTTAGTAGTTGAAAGTCTTAGTCAGTTTTTGAACGAGGCAAAGTCTACAAGTACCTTTAGAGGAATAAAAATATCTTCGAGTTTACATATCTCACATTTACCTTTTGTTGATGATATCTTAATCTTCTATGATGGATCTAGAAGGGACATTAAAAAACTTTGTCACAGCTTCGCACTTTTTAAACAGGAGACTAGTATGTTAATCAATGAACATAAATCTAGTATTACCATTACATCTTTGGATGGGGGGGAGTCACAATTCATCACTTCTAGGCTTCCATTTAATGTTTTTGAACTGGATGTGGGATTGAAATATCTTGGTTTTTAGTTAAAACCAAATGACTATTGGAAGACGAATTGGTTGTGGCTCATTGCAAAATTAGAAAAAAAATTAAAGGTTTGGAGCCATCGATGGTTTCCCTAGGCTGGAAGATCAGTTCTAATAAAGTCGGTGTTGGAGGCTATCCTGGTATATTGGATGTTTTTATCTTAGATTCCAAAAGGTATTTTGGAAAAGGTCAGGAGGTTGTGTTTTTCTTATATGTGGCAGGGAAACAAGGATAAAAAGGTTTTGCCTTGGGTTAGGTGGGAGCGGATTGCAGTTCCAAAGGCATTAGGGGGATGGGTATTGAAGAACATATTTTTATTTTCAAAATCACTTGCAGCGAAATTCTCTTGGTGTTTGATAAAAAATACTAGCCTCTGGACTAGAGTAGTATATCAGCAATACATTGCACCTCTCACTACTCTAAATTGGATACGGGATGCAAACAAAAATTTGTCAAGTATTTCTATTATCTGGAAAGATGTGATTAAGGATTTTGATCTAATTAAACATAGCCTGGTCTGGAGGGTTGGTTTTGGTACGTTGGTTCGTCTCGATATGGATTTGTGGGCTGGTAGCAAGCTGGGTCTTCTATTACCTGCAGGGACTAGAATTATATTGGAACATGGTTGTTTCTACAATCTAGCTCAGGTCGGGGACCCCGCACAATCTACAATTTGGCATCAAGGTTGGTTTTCGGGGCGAAGGTTTGGACTCCTTGAGAAGGACCTCATCCACTCAGACAGATATTTACAGGATCTAAGGGATGCCTCTAGTCGTCTGGCTGATAAAGAAGATGAATTACTTTGGGATGGTGATGGGGATGGTGAATATGGCCCTCGTGCGGGCTACATTAAATTAAGTGTGGACTTTTAACAGAGAGAAACACTTTTGTGGTGGAATAAGATTTGGAAACAACATTTTCCGGCGAAAGGGAAGCTTCTGGTGTGGTCAATTCTGGTAAATAAATTAACTACTTGGTATAATTTACAAAAATGACACTTCTATGGCTCGAGACGATGCGCTCTCTACAAATCACAATTAGAAACTATGGAACATATTTGATTACAATGTTCCTATGTAAGGGATGTTTGGAAATTTTCCAGGAAATTGAAACCCACTCTCAGGTGCTCGTAGGGGAACACTTTTGAATCGACTTTGCAGTACTGGTTGTGTGAGCAGGGGAATGGTGTGAACATGGCCTTCCCATTAATACTGGCCTGGGGGATATGGATTTATTGGAACAGAGCTATCTTCCATGATGATTTCTTATCGATAGACATAGTCATTATCAACAATATTGGGATCATGGTTCCTTATATAGCCCGAGTGGGGGGGATTTAGCAATTCCACGATCTATCAGGGAAGAGATCTATGACAACAACAAACCGTGGGGATATTTTGATGGAGAAACGTAAGAATATCATATTTTGTGTGGCGGGAGTGGATTCCTCTACATATCAATTACACATTACTACAAACGCAAATCGGGCTTGGGGGCATGCATAAATAACTACTCAGAATTAATGGCTTTAAAAACATTATTATAATTTGCAGTGGAGCAGGGCTGCCAGACATTACAAGTTTTTGTTGATTCCTTAATAATCATCAACTGGGAAAACAATGTCCACAGATGCCATGTTTCTCGACTTGGTATGATATTAGAGCATGTATTTCATATTAAATTTTTATTTGACTTCATTTCATTTTCCCATATTTATAGGGAGCGGAACCAGTTGGCGGACAGGCTTTCCAAAGAAGCCACACAACTAGCATATGGACAATGGTATATTGAATAACACTCATCAATGATAATTTGTGGCTTCTATCATAGACCTTTTCATGAGATTCAGGATATTTGATCACCTTGGCATCTTATTTTGTGAAGGAAAAACATTTTTTGTAAATATTGGTTTGTATGTAATGTTTTATAATATAGTACTGACTGAATATGGGAAATTTGTAAAGGATATACTAGATGTAATGATGTCTAGTGCATGCATCATTAGTTTAGAACTACAATCTGTTGGATAATATATACAAGGCTGTTACTAATGGCTTGTATATCTCTGTGTATGTAATTTTGTTATAATATAATGAAATTATGAATTTTTCTTAGGAAAAAAAAAAGTGCTTCCTATGCCACAAAATATTTGCTACCATTGGCTAGCACCATTGAAATAATCCCAAGAAATTGACTTATCTATTGGAGGATGTGTCAATATCATAGTTTTCATAGCATTTGTGGGAAATTTTATGGTTTAAAAATTTTTCCTAACTTGATATTCACATTGAAAGGCCAATAGTAATATTTCTTGAAATATTTTAGAATTTTTGGCCAGCCAGATGCCTTTGTGTTCTTTTTTCAAGAACCAATTCTTTAAACACTCCTTTATTGTCTCCCCTTACAATCAACACCTATAACTTGTTAGCTCATTCATATGTCCCTAGACGTTTCCAACATATGAATAATTGTTTTGAACATTATCTATAGTTTCGATATCCTTCTTACACAATACACAACAACCCATTCCATGTCAATTTCATTTTTGGAGGACTTCCCCTATTAATGATTTCTTCCTTAGAATTGACCACATATATACCTTGGTTTTAGGTGGGATTTGTTATCTTCCATAGGGCCTTCCACCACCACACATCTCGTTCTTGATTTACATTGACAAACATGGTTTTGTATTGAAATATAGGAGTATATTCCTGTAAAGATGGGTTATTGGACTAGACTAGTACATTCTCCTCTTTGTTTATGATATTATTCTTCTTTAATTGTTCAATATAAACCTTCTACTTATAAAATTTCCATCTATCATGTTTATCAACTCAGTATTCTTCCATCCTTGTATCCAAACTGATGTAGTAATTGCATCAACAATGTGTGCTAGTTTGCAAATTTCTTTTCTTTGAATCTTATCAATCATGTCCCCAAGGATTGTATATACTTCTCAACATCTAAGCCATGGATTTTCCCCTATTCTAACATTTTCCCCATGGACTGATTTCAAAACAAACTAGTTACCCACTAGAGGAAAAGATGGTGTTATAGCCTTCTAAACAATATACACATTATGTGTAGGTTTTTTTTCACCTCAAACCTCCCTTGGTTTGACTAAACACTACCATTTGCATAAGAGAGTGCCATATTAATTTGGTATTTTGTGGTCTAGATATTTACCAGAGTACCCCTTACACCATCGTTCTTTTTTTCTATTCTTTCTCCCAAAGAATGTATAGTTATGACGTTCAAGAAAAATAAAAAATATACTACCAACATATATAAGAACCAAATATGCCATATACAACCAAGGAACTGAGTTAGTGTTTCTAGACAGATAAAAAAAATGTGTACTTCGAGCATGTCAAACATAGTACCAATGCCAATGAAATTGTGGCTCATAGGTGTAGACTGTGGTATGTGGGGTCACCAACCAAAAAAAATATACCAAGAATATTTCAATTTAACCTTGACTTTCAGAATTATTTCTTTCAATTTTGAACCTACAAAGACTTCTATCTATCTCCGAACAATACAACCCTTTATAATATTGTGTTTTGAATAACATCTTTTGCTAGAAAATGGAACCCAAGAAAATACATTGACCTATGATGGAAACCGGATTTTATGAGGGGATTTGTGTGATTATACTAAGAGACAAGAGAACCCCAACAAACTTCTCTTCCCCCATTGAAGGTCTCGGATGATACTTCTATGTTTAGGTATACTTTTAATAAGGGATTGCATCAAGCAATTAGGATTTCAATGCTTGTTTTAGAAAAATTCGTGATTACTCTATTATATGTCTATTGGTTTGTCATGGGTGATGATGATACCGTTTTCTTCCTAGAAAATATGTTACAAGTGTTGTCCAAGTATGACCATAGCTCAAAATTGATTTTTCCAAATCATTCAAAGGATCTGGGTATGGGAAAGTAAACTAATTGCAGTCTTTTAGATTGTAAGAAGTGGCCAATATTATTTTGTTATAGCATTTTCTATTTAAAAAAATATATGATACATACAACTTGCAATCAGTCTTGAAATTGGTTTCTATATAATAGCTTTTTCACTTCTTGGTAGTATGTGCATAGATTTGTTGGTTATATTGATTGTAGGGTGATGTTTATTAAGTGGAAGTCCCAAACCCTCATGCATGATAGAATCTGATGGAAATGTTGCAACCATGCTTATTATATTACAATAAAGAAACATAATGAATATTCCAATTTAGGTCTAGCCTTTAAACTCATGAAGATTGTTGTTTACTCTGCTATAGAATGCATTGTCATGTTCATGTTTTAGTAGAGAGAAATGTATATTTGGTTGGAACTATTCCTTCTATCATTGACGAGACCATTGTCTAGAACATAAATAATATATTATTGAACAAAAATATATACCTTTGACAATGAATATTGAGAAAGGGTTATGCGACATTATATAAGCCTAGTATATAATGTTATACCTTTGAAATATGGATTCAAACATGGAAACTAGGTGATACTTGGACATACATTTCACACAATTTACTTTGTTTCAAAATGACTCAAGTTGTTTCCATTTCTCTCATGCATACTTGTTGTTTGATATAGTGATGGAAAAGTGTTTTTGGACTGGTCAAAGTCTAAACAATAATTGGAGTTTGAATATGTTCACCTCATTTCTAATAATTTTAAGCCATGACAAACTATCTCCAAACATAACTACTGTTTTTGTGATTATTGTTATTCAAAAAGCTATTTTTTCTGTTAAGATTCTACTTTGACTTGTTTGTTCCAAAATACAAGTAAATGTTACAAAGTCCCTTAAACAAAGGATTTGGAGTTTGAATATGTTTACCTCCTTTCTAAAAAAATTCATCCATTACAAGTTGTCTCCAAACATAACTACCATTTATGTGATTATTCTTATTCACAAAATTGGTTTTTCTGTTAATATTGTAGTTTGACTTGTGTGTTCCAAAATACAAGTGAATTTATTCTTATTCACAAAGATGGTTTTTCTGTTAAGATTCAAGTTTGAATTGTTTGTTCCAAAATACAAGTGAATGTTACAGAGTCCCTTAAACAAAATATTATTATATTTTTGTTTGTGATTTCCATTTAGTTCAAGATTTACTATTTTTTTGAGTAATATTAGTTTGTATTTCAATGTGAGGAGTATTGAATGTTCATTCCTTGGGATGTATGTGTGTTAAATACAATAAGAGAGATAAATTTGTGTTTTAGCGGGTAGTTGAAACCAATTTTAAATAATTATAAATTTCATGGATGTCATTGTAACATCCCGCTCTGGCGCGCTTACAAAACTTATTCTTTGAGGACACTTGCTCGCAAGTGATCTGGATTTTTATGATGATAAAACATTTATCCTTCGTTATGATGCATTAAGATAGATGACAGGATGTTTTTACTACTTTGATGTAGACAGGTGTTGCTGACTCAGTTTCATTGAGTGTGCAGGGTTTCAGACCTTGAGGATGCAGAGGCATCGGTGGAACCCCCTTGGACTCCGAATTGAGTCAGGGAGTGTGCTATTTGGGTTGATTCATTTACGGTGATATTTTTTTGTTTTGATGATATGATATTGATTTTATGATATGTTGTTGACGTTCTGACACGATGGTTGATGATGCAGGCTGACGATAGCTTGCCGACCAGACTCACATATGGAGTAAAGGGGCCACACATGATTTCCAAAGAGGTTGAGGGAGAGGTGTGGACAGAAACCCTACCACAGCCTACTAGCACTCCCACCGTGGCTCGAACTGTAGGTTAACGATTACCTAGTTCGAGAGGATTCACGATGCCATGAGGGCAGACTGCGACAGTCGCTCACGATGATTCTAAGGGGCACGCAATAAGGCAGGGGCCTTATTCCTTAGAGCCCTTAGTCTCCCACAAGTTCACCTGGCGGAGTGTTGACTCCAGGCATTATAGATGTCTACCAATCAGTCAAGTTAGCGAGTGGAACCCTTGGAGCATGTGGTGCATCCTGAAGGGCACGTCGCGCAAAAGAAACACAAGTTGGCGAGTGGCACCCTTGGAGCACGTGGTGCATCCTGAAGGGCACGTCGCGCAACAGAAGCAAATGAGGCGAGTGGCACCCTTGGAGCACGTAGTGCGTCCTGAAGGGCACGTCGCATTGATGATGATGATGAGACAACCTAGATGACCCTAAGACCTTAACGTCTTAAGAAATTCTCAAAACGAATCCCCAAATGAATTGTCGCCCAGTTCAAATCTAAACCTAAATTTAAAACATCTCAAGGATAAAATTTTGATAAGCCCTAAGAAAAGATCCTACAAAAATAAACATAAGGGCGTAAACTAAAACCCTCCTATGTGTTAGTTAAAGTCTTCTTAAAGTAAGGGGGGGTAAAGTAATGAGGGAGATAAATTAAGAGAACCCATGACTTTTAAATTATAAAGAAGAATTAAAATTATTAAAGTGTGGGAGTATAAAAGTTAGGATTTTAGAAATACAATGAAAATATTAATAAGTGCATTTATCTTTTTGGGTTTTAAAAAAAAAGGGGAAAGGAACAATTAATAAAAATAAGGAAATTGGTAATAAAGGAAACTTAATAATGGAAAGTAGGGGACATAGGGTAAAAAGAAAAAAGGAATCAACAGTTAAGGAGTTACTAAAAATCAACAACTTCATTTTAGGAAAGTTATTAAAAGCATGAGAGGGGATCTAGGAACCCTAGCAGTAATTTTAGGAGCGACTATAGGGGGGGTGAGGGGAATGAGTCTTTTAATATTTTTTAAAGAAAATAAATTTTTGGAGAACCGTGGGGGATGAGTGACACTTGGACGGCTGAGAATTTTTAGAGGATTGTCATTAAAAATTAAATTAATAATGATTTAGGAAAGTAGGTGGGTCTCAAATTTCTATAAAAGAAGGGGAAAAGAAGGAAGAAAGGGGGAACGGTGAGCGTAACGTTACGCTGTCGGATTGTGGCTTGACTGATTGCTTGTGAGGAGTTGGGAATTTCTCAGTTGTGTTGGAGTGGTAGCTCAGCCTTGGAGGTGAACTGAGAAGCTAGTCTTATCTCTAGATCTTGTGTGGCCCCTTTGCGTCTTGGGGGGCTAAGGGGGAAGCAGAGTACCCCTAGCGATTGGTTTGGAGGTATCGGTGAGGTCACTATAGTCGGAAAGCAGGAGCGGCAAAGAGCGCGGGACACCAATCGAGGCACGGACATCAATCAAGGTGGTCGATAAGGAAAAAGGTACACTCGTTATATTGATAGAGTAGGATGCTTGGATTGGAGTTCGTCTTTAAAATTTTGTTGTATAAATTTCAGTCAATGATAATCAATATCACAGTTGTAAATGCTTGGTAGAATTTACATGTTCGCATTGTTGATTCTGGTATGGCGTTAAATTTCCACCCTGTTATCTACACAGAAAGTGCGTGGTAATGGCGTTCTGAAATTTCTGATTAGCCTGTTATGACATATCTTGGCAGCTGCAATTGGTTTAAATGACATCGCAATTCTTATGCTCGCATGCTATTGTTGTTCTTGGCTTTTTTTTTTATTATTTGTATTTAGTGGCTGTGATTTTGCTACCCCTTTTAAATCTTACTGTTATTTTATATTTATCCTTGGTTGTGTACAATGCCGGGCCGGGTGTCCCTTCTTTTATTTTACCGGGAAGGGTGTAGGTTTAATTTAGTTGGTTATGGCCATTCAAACTCGGGCCTGTGTAATGTCTTATATTTTGCTTATGGAATGACTCCCTGGAATGCGCACAGCCCAGCCTTAGTTTAGAAATTGAAGTTTCTCCTCTGCAAGTCATTACCACCGTTATTTATGGAATTGGAACCATGATTGGGGTTCACTGTTAGAAACCTCCCTGTGATTGTTGTTTTCTATGCGTTCCTTTCTTGTTAAATTCTCTGCATATCGTAGGTACTCCTGCATTCTACTATTGTAGTATCGAGCGTTTCTGTTGTGATTCCCTGCGTCGTATAGGTAAATTCTCTGCATTCTTGGGTTACCCCACACAACAAATGATTACCCACACCTTCCAACCCTTCATACCCTGCGCTGTGGTATTACCCTCTCTGCAATGCGGAAGACACTTCTCTGCGTTTTTTCTGGCTAAGTTCACTGCGTATTGGCTGAACTCCTCGGTGTATGTAACGTTTAAACATTTCTGCGGTTCTGGTATAACCCCCCCTGTGTTTTAGGGATTCAATTTCTCTGCAATTGTATATCCCTTCGTTCTATTGCTAATTCCTTCGGCGAATGGGTAGGGACGCCCCCATAAGCTCTGTCACGCAGCCTCTGTTACGCAGCCTCTGTCAAGCAGCCTCTGTTACGCAGCCTCTGTCACTTGTCAGCTATTGCTATTTCGGCCTTAATATTTTACACCTTTGGCTTTATGGTTAGGGTCGTTATGGTTGTAGAGTTATGGTTACCGTTGAGAGCCCAACTTAATGGAGTATTTAAAACGATCTTTTCCTACTTACAATACATAAACCTTTTTGTTTGACAGTGATTAACCTATTATTTAAAGTATAGATTAACAAAAAGCAATATTTAAAAGCATTGCTTAACATAACCCCATTTATGCCAATGCACTTTTAAAATTTTAACAAATATAAGTTACAACAACAAATCGGTTATTATAACTAGGCAACCAGATTCTTCAACCAATCTATAATATTACTGTCGCAATCTTTAGCCACACAGTTTTGCCTTTCCGTCATCAATTTATGACATTAAAATAATCTTGAACGTGAGTGGTTTTTTTTTTACAGCTGGCTTGTATTATTAGTATGGAAATAGTTCTGTTTTTTTTTCCTTCCTAAAAGATTGAGAATTATATATTCCAGTGAATGTAATGGACTGCAATATATTTAAATGGAATGATATTGTTATTAAATTGTTCATTAAGTTTTAATTATTTAATTGTTGCATAACTGAAATGTTGAATAATAGCATGGTTAATTAGTTTAATTGCAAAGCCTCGTAACATCAACGTAAGGATGGTAGCAAGCATGGGACATTATTGCAGTTGGGTTGTTTTAATGGCCATTACTATATGGTAGTAACATGGTAGGTTTTAATGTCACCAATAATACGTAAGATGATGTTATTTCTATTTATTGACCCTTCTAATTATGGTTATTTATAAGTATGGTCATTTTTAATATTGTTATTTGTCATTTTCAAATCTTGTCCTTTTTAAAGATTGTCAATTAAATATGGTTATTTTGATATATTGCCCTTTTTTTTAAATATTACGTTATTGTTATTTTCAATATGATGTTACTTACAATTTTGATATTATCGCATCATTAATGGAAACTATGATCATTAATGACATCGAATAGTGAGCTCCTCATGTTTATTTTGAAATGTTGTTATCTCGTAAGGTCATTGTAATTTAGTGGATGCAGCATATACGAGGTATTGTAATTGTAAAATCATGGCCC
>JASDQU010101955.1:19038-29271 GCA_032191745.1 Picea mariana
ATATATATATATATATATATATATATATATATAATTAATATTAAACATTTATAGCCAACATCTCCCTATAAGTATCTATGTTATGGTTCCTCCTTGTAAATTTGTGACTTGAGTCCTCATAGACTTATAGAGTGGGTGGGTTATGATGCCAAATTCTTTGGCCCTTGATAGCATTTCATTTTCCATTATGTGAGTGGCATGCATCCTCAAGTTATAGATACACTGGAGCCATGGATTCCCAATGATTGTCAAGCATTGCAAGATATAACCATGCAAGAAAAAGTTCATGGGTATTACCATAATCAATTCATCTTTGTAAACCACTTTTTTCTCAAAAGCACATTTATGGTCAATTGGACATTTTCCTTTGTTTTGGATGAGTATATTCCCAATTGTTCTGCATATTTACCACACCAATGTTTAAATCTCTCTTTTGGCATGCTTGTGTTCGTGTGCACTTTTGCTCACAAAAATGGGTGGGGCTAGGTGCAAGCACTACTAAATTTGTACCCAAAATATGACACATTAAAATGGACACCATATTGAACTCATGAACCATATATTTTCTATTTAGGGCATGTGTGATGGCCTAAGGGACCACACATTTCCATGAGATTTTAGAGACAAATTTTATGATCTTAGACCCAATATTTTGAATTTAAACTATTACATGGGCACCAAGGGTCATCCCCAATGTACCAATCCTCAATATGGTGACCATATCTCACTTATAAGCTAAATATCCCCTACGTAGGCCAAGGACTAGGCCCAAAGAAACATACTTGATGTTACAAATATCAAAATGGCCACCATATCTGGCCACTTACAAGACAAAAATTTCCTAGATAGGGCTTGCATGTTGGCTTATGGTCCAATGCATGGCTCATGAAACCTAATTATGTCATGGACCATGGATATTATATATATATTGTTTGGTGCTCTAGGGTCGATGGTTATTGTGGCCTAAGACATAATCAAGGGCTAAAATTAATGGAGGGTGGCCTTATGATATATCATTTATCTTTGGTGCTCATGAATCATGTGTGAGGGATTGAGACACCACATAGGCAACATACAAAGAATCTTTGTCTGATGAACAAGATATGGTACTATCCATTTTGAGGTTTCGAATAGAGATTGTTCTGATAGGATACACTCCATTGCACCATATAATCCCTATGTAAGGAATAATTGTTCTAACACAACTACATTTGAACCCAAAATTCGAAGGCATCCTCTCACGCCACCCAAAAAATTGGCCCTGATGTCGGATTTTACCTTTAAAAATTGTAGTTTTCTTGTTTTTTTTTTCAAATTGTCCTCGACGATCGTCATGCACTAAGATATAAGAGATAAGAATATTGAAATCTACCAAGATCCTACCAAATTATGCTAATGGGTTAGGTTAGGTAGGTTAAGTGGGTTAGGTGAGTTAGTATTGTGAGTTAGGTGCATTAGTGGGTTAGGTTATATAAAATAGTGGGGTAAGTAGGTTGGTTGGGTTAATAGAGAAGGTTACATAGTTTTTGGGATAGGTAGGTTATGCGGGTTATGTGGATTAGGTAGGTTGGTTTAGTGGGTTAGGTGGGATAGTTTTTTGGATTAGGTGGGGTAGGTATGTCTATTAAGTAGGTTAGTGGGTTACATTTGTTGTGGGTCAAAGGGGTACAATATGTAAGTTATTGGGGTAAGTACCTTATGTGGGTTAATGGAGTAGGTTAGGTTGGTTGATGGGTTAGGTAGGTTAATTCATTTTTAATAAGAATAGAAATAAACTAGCAAGACACCATTAGGTGTGATGAACCCCCTAAAATGGAAGTGAAATATATGATAGAATGTGCAGTTACTCGTCCCATGTGTTGTGAATTATTAACGTTGGGGACTACTAACCAGTCTTTGTTAGATATGGGTTGTAGTGTTATGGATATCATCATTACAATTTAACTACAAGAAATTCTTAATTAACTTTTCATTCATGTTACGTGTGCCATATCTTCCCCCTTTTCGGTGAGTTGAAATGTTCAAATTGTTAAAGCCCTTTAATTTTTTTATGTGGATTAGGGAGGTTGGTTTAGAGGGTTAAGTGGGTTAGGTGGGATAGGTTTGTGGATTAGGTGGGGTAGGTATGCCTATTAAGTAGGCAAATGGGTTATGTAGGTTGTGGGTCAAAGGGGTACATTGTGTAAGTTATTGGGGTAAGTACCTTATGTGAGTTAATGAAGTAGGTTAGGTTGGTTGATGGGTTAGGTAGGTTAAATCATTTTTCATAAGAATAAAAATAAACCAGCAGGACACCATTAGGTGTGGTGAGCTCCTTAAAATGGAAGTGAAATATATGATAGAATGTACAGTTACTCATCCTATGTGTTGTGAATTATTAACATTGAGGACTGCTAACTAGTCTTTTTTAGATATGGGTTGTAGTGTTATGGGTCTCATCATTAAAATTTACCTACAAGAACTTGCTCAATTAACTATTCATTCATGTTATGTGTGTCATATCTTCCCCCTAGAGAAACATTCCTTGCAGAGATAAGAGTCTTGAAAGCTATCAATATCCTACCAATCAAATGTTGCTTGGGTCATAAGGGCTTGCCAAAATTCATTTGCTAGCTTATAAGTCAGTTCATAATTTTAATGTGACATAGCACTGTCATTCGATAGTCAAATTGTTACATTTCATTTTCATGCATCATGTGTGAGGGCTTGAGCCACCACAAAGAAAACATACAAATAATATTTTTCTTATGAACAAGATATGGTACTATCCATTTTGAGGTTTGACATAGAGATTGTTCTTATAGACTACACTAAATTGTACCATATAATCCCTACATAAGCCCTACACTCCTTGCAAACCATGTAACATCATTCAAATACATATTCACAACCTCTAAGCTCCATTCTTTTAAAATTTGTTCGAGACACATGTCCGCGCATCTAGTACTGCAAGGGCATGTAATAACATAAAAAAATAAGAACTTGATAAATTGCACAGGTTTCATTAGTTGTGTCGTGTCTTTATTTTTTGCTTTCATCTAAGTACTTTTTTTCTCCTTAAGGAATACTTTTTTGCGCCATGCCAACATGATGATGTCAATAATGTAAAGTGCTAGGATATGTGAACTAGTGAAATCCTCTGAGATGGCATGGATGACATCGACAAGGGGGAATGGAGAAAACAAGTGGCAATTCCAAGATATGGAAAGTGGAATTGACATAGGTAAAGGGATCCTTAGTTTATCAAAATTACTCTAAGTATTAATGCTTCAAAATCTACAAGAATTTAATTGAATCTTATAATGTATTTTCAATCCACCTCTCCTTGGGGATTTCCTTCTTCATGTTTTGAATTGCATAAATCCTTTCCTAGACATGATACAATGCATGATTGTGTTTCATAATGTTTTTGGATTCAAGAGCCTAGGTAGATATTGACCCTTATGTTCCTCAGTTTTGCATGGATCCTTCCCCAACACCAATACTTGATTTAAATTACATGTGTTTTATAATATTTCTGGTCCAATAGAATGGGTGGAGTGAGATTCTAATGTTTTCCTAGTTGTGCAATACTTCCCACTGACTTGACCTCGTACCAAAATTGAATTCTATAATGTTTTAGGTCCAAGAAAAAACCATGTATAATTGAAGGGATGAGACATATTGGAATACAAATGGCCGGATGAAATATGCTTAAAAGCACATGTTTTGCCTACATGGTGTTCATTCAATATGAGACAAGGATGGCACATATGCATAGTGGTTGAAGATAAAACATTGACATAAATATTAAATAGAGACTATATGTGCATATGACAATCCTATAAGGTGCATATGATTATGTGGACCCATAACCCTCTTAAGAGGGAATTCTACTTGAGTTGTACAAGTACACACTAGAAAATTTGGGTCATTTTGTGACGGCTATTTTGACGCTATTGTGATGTTATGTCGTGGATATTGTGATGGATCTTGGGTCTCCCAAACATTGCTTCACGTGAACTACTAGATCAACTTGAAATTAAAATTTGATACTTTGCAAGCTAGTTGTACCTTGATTCAAATACAAATATGAAATTTGGAATCATTAACATATCTACTAGAACATATGAAAAATAAGGTTTATGGTTTACATGATGATATGATAATGGAAGAAAGTGGGTGTGTGAGTGAAATTTGAGTCCAAAAACCCTCCCATATCATTAAGGCATGCGAATAGTCTATCCATGTCAAATTTCAATGCATAAAGAAACAATTTGAAAAATTTTCAACGTTCACCCCATTCACATGTCACTGTTGCACGCCTCTAGTATTTTTATGGTGTTGATAAGAAATCAACGAAAAAGAGGGTTTTTTCATCACAAATATGACACAGATACATTGTTTATACATTAATGTAGAACCTAAAATAAAAATGAAGAAAGACCGATGCAAACTTAAAACTCGCGTCAATCAAATTGTGTACTTTGAAAGAAAATTAGGGTTTATGGTTTACATGATGAATTGATGATGGAAGAAAGTGGGTGTGTGAGTCAAATTTGAGCCCAGAAACCCTCCCACATCGTTAAGGCATGCAAATAGTTTATCCATGACAAATTTCAGTGCATACATAAACAGTTTGAAAAAATTTCAACGTTGGCCCCATTCACAGGTCACTGTTGCCCGTGTATAGTCCTAGTACAATTTATGTTCCTTGTTCCTTGTTCTGTGTTCCTCGTTCCTTGTTAATTTTTACTTGTTCCTTGTTCCTCATTCCTTGACCATGGTGTAGTCCCCAATATCCATTATTTTTGTACAAAACATACTAATGGCATAAAATGTCCCACACAAAGACCAAATATCCTCTACATAAGTCTTTTATCTTTTTTCAAGGACTATGTGACGAATATCAATTATAAGAAGATTCAAATAGGAACTAAGAACCTTATTTTATTTACTTAACCATGGGTGACATAACACTATCATTCAATAGTCAAATTGTTACATTTCATTGTCATGCATCATGTGTACTGAGGGCTTAAGCCACCACAAAGGAAACATACAAAGAATATTTGTCTTATGAACAAGATATGGTACTATCCATTTTGAGATTTGGAATATAGATTTTTCTTATAGACTACACTAAATTTCACCATATAATCCATACACTCCTTGTAAACCATGTAACACCATTCAAATTAGACACATTCTTGTGACGAATTAGCTATACTATCGCCGAACTTTTTTCGTCGATAGTATAACTAATTTGTCACAAGATTATTTACATTCATCTATCTTGCGATGATATCAAATGATGCTTGGATTCATTTAATATTTGATTTATCAACTTGAAATTAAAATTTGATAATTTGCAAGCTAGCTATACCTTGAGTCAAATACAAATATGAAATTTGGAATCATTAACATATCTACTAGAACATATGAAAAATAGGGTTTATGGTTTACATGATGATATGATGATGGAAGAAATTGGGTGTGTGAGTGAAATTTGAGTCCAGAAACCCTCCCATATTGTTACAACATGCAAATAGTCTATCCATGTCAAATTTCAATGCATACAAAAACAATTTGAAAAAATTTCAATGTTGGCCGCATTCACATGTCATTGTTGCCCACCTATAGTATTTTTATGGTGTTGATTAATCAATCAATGAAAAAGAGGGATTGTTGATCACAACTATGACACTGATACATTGTATATACATTAATGTAGAACCTGAAATAAAAATGAAGAAATACTGACGAAAACTTAAAACTTGCGTCAACCAAATTGTGTACTTTGAAATAAAATTAGGGTTTATGGTTTACATGATGAATTGATGATGGAATAAAGTGGGTGTGTGAGTCAAATTTGAGTCCAGAAACCCTCCCATATCATTAAGGCATGTGAATAGTCTATCCATGTCAAATTTCAGTGCATACAGACATTGTTTGAAAAAATTTCAACGTTGGCCCCATTCACAGGTCACTGTTGCTAGTGTCTAGTCCTAGTACAATTTTTGTTCCTTGTTACTTGTAAAATTCGTTCGACATTACACACGTCCCCGCATCTAGTACTACAAGGTAGTATTTTTATGGCGTTGATTAAGCAATCAGAGAAAAAGAGGGATTTTTCATCACAACTATGACATAGATACATTGTATATACATTAATGTAGAACCTGAAAGAAAAATGAAGAAAGACTGATGCAAACTAATTAAAACTTGTGTCAACCAAATTGTACACTTTGAAAGAAAATTAGGGTTTATGGTTTACATTGTGAATTGATGATGGAATAAAGTGGGTGTGTGAGTCAAATTTGAGACCAGAAATCCTCCCATATAGTTAAGGCACGCGAATAGTCTATCCATGACAAATTTTAGTGCATACATAAACAATTTGAAAAAATTTCAATGTTGGCCCTATTCATAGGTCATTATTGCTCGTGTCTAGTCCTAGTACAATTTATGTTCCTTGTTCCTCGTTCCTCGTTCCTCGTTCCTCGTTCCTCGTTCCTCGTTCCTCGTTCCTCATTCCTCNCTTGTTCCTCGTTCCTCGTTCCTCGTTCCTCGTTCCTCGTTCCTCGTTCCTCGTTCCTCGTTCCTCGTTCCTCGTTCCTCGTTCCTCGTTCCTCGTTCCTCGTTCCTCGTTCCTCGTTCCTCGTTTCTTGTTCCCTAACCATGGTTCCCTGACCATGGTGTAGTCCCCAAGATCCATTATTTTTGTACAAAACATACTAATGGCATAAAATGTCCCACACAAAGACCAAATATCTGCTACATAAGTCTTTTGTCTTTTTTCAAGGACTATGTAACGAATATCAATTCTAAGAAGATTCAAATAGGATCTAAGAACCTTATATTCTTTCCTTAACCATGGGTGACATAACACTATAATTCAATAGTAAAATTGTTACATTTCATTTTCATGCATCATGTGTACTGAGGGCTTGAGCCAGCATAAAGGAAACATACAAAGAATATTTGTCTTATGAACAAGATATGGTACTATCCATTTTAATGTTTGGCATAGAGATTGTTCTTATAGACCACACTACGTTGCACCATATTATAATCCCTACACTCCTTGCAAACCATGCAACACCATTCAAATTAGACACATTCTTGCGACGAATTAGCTATACTATTGATAGACTTTTTTTGTCGATATTATAGATAATTCATCGCAAGATTATTTACGTTTGTCTCTCTTGCAACAATATCAAATGATGCTTGGATTCATTTAATATTTGGTTTATCAACTTGAAATTAAAATTTGATATTTTGCAAGCTAGCTGGACCTTGAGTCAAATACAAATATGAAATTTGGAATCATTAACATATCTACTAAAACATATGAAAAATAGGGTTTATGGTTTACATGATGATATGATGATGGAATAAAGTGGGTGTCTGAGTGAAATTTGAGTCCAAAAACCCTCCCATATCGTTAGAAGATGAAAATACTCTATCCATGTCAAATTTCAATACATACAAAAACAATTTGAAAAAAATTCAAGGTTGGGCGCCCCATTCACATGTTATTGTTGCCCACCTCTAGTATTTTTATGGTGTTGATTAAGAAATCGATGAAAAAGAGGGATTTTTCATCACAACTATGACACAAATACATTGTATATACATTAATGTAGAACCTGAAAGAAAAATGAAGAAAGACTGACGAAAACTTAAAATTTGCGTCAACCAAATTATGTACTTTGAAAGAAAATTAGGGTTTATGGTTTACATGATGAATTGATGATGGAATAAAGTGGGGGTGTGAGTCAAATTTGAGTCCAAAAACTCTCCCATATTGTTAAGGCATGTGAATAGTGTATCCATGTCAAATTTCAGTGCATACAAAAACTGTTTGAAAATATTTCAACGTTGGCCCCATCCATAGGTCACTGTTGCTGGTGTCTAGTCCTAGTACAATTTTCGTTCCTTGTTCCTTGTAAAATTCATTCGACATTACAAACACTCCCACATCTAGTACTTCAAGGGAGTATTTTTATGGCGTTGATTAAACAATCAGCGAAAAATATGGATTTTTCATCACAACTATGACACAGATACATTGTATATACATTAATGTAGAACCTGAAAGAAAAATGAAGAAATACTGATGCAAACTAATTAAAACTTGCGTCAACCAAATTGTGTACTTTGAAAGAAAATTAGGGTTTATGGTTTACATGATGAATTGATGGTGGAAGAAAGTGGGCGCGTGAAGAAAATTTGAGCCCAGAAACCCTCCCATATCGTTAAGGCATGAAAATAGTCTATCCATGGAAAATTTCAGTGCATACATAAACATTTTGAAAAAATTTCAACGTTGGCCCCATTCACAGGTCATTGTTGCCCGTGTCTAGTCCTAGTACAATTTTTGTTCCTTGTTCCTTGTTCCTCATTCCTCGTTCCTTATTCCTTGTTCCTCATTCCTTGACCATGGTGTAGTCCCCAAGATCCATTATTTTTCTACAAAACATACTAATGGCATAAAATGTCCCACACAAAGACCAAATATCCGCTACATAAGTATTTTGTATTTTTTCAAGGACTATGTAACAAATCTCAATTCTAAGAAGATTCAAATAGGACCTAAGAACCTTATGTTATTTCCTTAACCATGGGTGACGTAACACTATCATTCAATAGTCAAATTGTTACATTTCATTGTCATGCATCATGTGTACTGAGGGCTTGAGCCACCACAAAGGAAACATACAAAGAATATTTGTCTTATGAAAAAGATATGGTACTATCCATTTTGAGGTTTGGCATATAGATTTTTCTTATAGACTACACTACATTGCACCATATAATCCCTACACTCCTTGCAAACCATGTAAAACCGTTCAAATTAGACACATTCTTGCGACAAATTAGCTATACTATCGACGAACTTTTTTCGTCGATAGTATAGCTAATTCATCACAAGATTATTTACATTCGTCTCTCTTGCGACGATATCAAACGATGCTTGGATTCATTTCATATTTGGTTTATCAATTTAAAATTAAAATTTGATACTTTGCAAGCTAGCTCGACCTTGATTCAAATACAAATATGAAATTTGGAATCATTAACATATCTACTAGAACATATGAAAAATAGGGTTTATGGTTTACATGATGATATGATGATGGAAGAAAGTGGGTGTGTGAGTAAAATTTGAGTTCAGAAACCCTCCCATATCGTTAAGGCATGCGAATAGTCTATCAATGTCAAATTTCAATGCATACAGAAATAATTTGAAAAAAATTCAATGTTGGGCGCCCCATTCACATGTCATTGTTGCCCACCTCTAGTATTTTTATGGTGTTGATTAAGAAATCAACGAAAAAGAGGGATTTTTAATCAAAAATATGACACATATACATTGTATATACAATAATGTAGAATCTGAAAGAAAAATGAAGAAAGATTGACGAAAACTTAAAACTTGCGTCAACCAAATTGTGTACTTTGAAAGAAAATTAGGGTTTATGGTTTACATGATGAATTGATGATGGAAGAAAGTGGGTTTGTGAGTAAAATTTGAGTCCAGAAAACCTCCCATATCGTTAAGGCATGCAAATAGTCTATCCATGACAAATTTCAGTGCATACAAAAACTATTTGAAAAAATTTCAACATTGGCCCCATTCACAGGTCATTGTTGCCGGTGTCTAGTCCTCGTACAATTTCCGTTCCTTGTTCCTTGTAAAATTCATTCGACATTACATACATCCCCTCATCTAGTACTGCAAGGGAGTATTTTTATGGCATTTATTAAGCAATCAATGAAAAAGAGGGATTTTTCATCAGAACGATGACACAGATACATTGTATATACATTAATGTAGAACCTGAAAGAAAAATGAAGAAAGACTGATGCAAACATAAAAATTGCGTCAACCAAATTGTGTAATTTGAAATAAA
The DNA here is from genome assembly GCA_032191745.1 of Picea mariana. NCBI lineage: Eukaryota > Viridiplantae > Streptophyta > Pinopsida > Pinales > Pinaceae > Picea > Picea mariana. Next base: position 28,941 of record JASDQU010101955.1, read on the forward strand.
ATTAGGGTTTCAACAAATTTTTTATAGAAATGAAAAACACGTTCATCGAAACTTCGTTGATGCAATACTATGACAAGAATATTGATGAAATCTTATACGATCATGGTGGTATAAAAATGAAAGAGCTTCTCTTGGTTTCAAGAATAATTTATCCTCTACTGAATAAGGCCAACCACGTGAAGGTGGAAGCTCATATGGACGCTCCCCTCCCCCTCAAATCACTCTCAATTGATCCCCAAAACCCAATCTATAAAATAGAAAATAATCGAAAGCAATGTCCTATTAAGATTCATGCATAGAAACTACAAAAACAAAAATTAATGAAGGTACA